>CAEFZX010010082.1:0-58351 GCA_903066825.1 Alfaro cultratus
ACAGTAAAAATGGGACAGATTTAGTTGAAGTAACCGGAGTCTGACCGGTGGGAGTTTCAGTGATTATTACTCCTGCTTTCGAAGACATAACAGCGAAGGCCACGGCAATAAATCCAAGAACATATGAGCAACGTTATGATGTCAACATATTTCCATCCATTATCCACAACCTGCCGTAGCCAGAAAATATTAATGTTCAAGGAAAAGACATGAAAACATGGCGGCTTAAGTTTGCTGTTGTTTTGTGCTCAATCATTGTGAAATATTAGTAGCTTTAATTTGTATTATTAGCACAGCTAGCATGTGGCATCTTTCAGCTTTCCCCTACTTGTAGTGTTACTTTGTACCGTTAGCTTTAAACATTAGCACAGCTAGCATGTAGCATCTTTCAACAGAATTCCTCACTCGTACTGTTAGTTTCTTGTGTTAGCTTGTAGTATTAGCATAAAAAGCATGCTGGATCATTCAGCATTTCCTTACACATATGTTAAGTTTGAAGAATTAGCTTGCAGTATTAGCACAATTAGCATGTGGCATCTTTTAGCATTTCCCTACTTGTAGTGTTAGTTTGTAGCATTAGCTTGAAGCATTAGCACAGCTAGCAGTTAGCATCTTTTAACAGGATTCCTTACTCGTAGTGTTAGTTTGTAGCATTAGCTTGAAGCATTAGCGCAGTTAGCATTTAGCATCTTTTAACAGGATTCCTTACTCGTAGTGTTAGTTTGTAGCATTAGCTTGAAGCATTAGCGCAGTTAGCACGTTTATTCATAAATAAAACTTACAATTTGCCTAAAACACAGTAAAAATGGGACAGATTTAGTTGAAGTAACCGGAGTCTGACCGGTGGGAGTTTCAGTGATTATTACTCCTGCTTTCGAAGACATAACAGCGAAGGCCACGGCAATAAATCCAAGAACATATGAGCAACGTTATGATGTCAACATATTTCCATCCATTATCCACAACCTGCCGTAGCCAGAAAATATTAATGTTCAAGGAAAAGACATGAAAACATGGCGGCTTAAGTTTGCTGTTGTTTTGTGCTCAATCGCAAATATCGGACATGCTGTTTTGCTTCCCCCGCTTCCTGGTTACATCATACTTCATAACTTTTTATTCATATTTTTTCTTTTATCACTCCTGAAATGTACAGCCTCGGCATAAATGCTCAGTCAGCAAAACGGCAGTCGCTCTCGATCTCTGCTTATCTTCAGCAACAGAGGATACTGAGTTTCTGCATTTTATTGCAGAAGCTGTAACTCATTTTTTATTTTTTTTTTTAGCTCACATGAAACTCAGACAGACATTTTGCTTTCCTTTCAGAAAGGTGAACCAAAGATTTATCAGGTTCAGTGATGGAAAAACGAAATGTACTCCTGCTGCTTCCTCAGCATTCGCCAGAGGCAGATTTTAAGGTCCAGTTGATTATCTGATCGTTTATAAATCTGGTGTTTTAAAAGTTTGCTGGAATCAAGAGTAAACTAACAGGATAACAAAACAGCTCGTCAACATCTGGAAAAGTTGTTTATCATTCACTGAAAGCATTTTCTAATTTGGTAACTTAAAACATTGTAAAATTATTTTATAATGATTAAAAATGTATAAACTTACAGTGTCCCCCATATTTAACGGCACTCTTGGTCATAATTTGTAAAAATAAAGGAACGTTTTCTTGCAGTATTGATAACTTTTAAACCAATATTGTTAGCTAATCAGTTTTACTACTTCACTGCTGCAGTGAACAGAAGTTTTACGGACCTTTTTAAGTTGCTCCCAAACATCTGTGACATAGCATTAGCTTGTACTGTTAGCTCGTAACGTTAGGTTGCGGCAATAGCATAGCTAGCATGTGGCCTCTTTCAGCATTTCCTTTCTTGTAGTGTTAGCTTGTAGCTTATGGCAGCTAGCATGTGGCCTCTTTCAGCATTTATCTAATTGTAATGTTAGTTTGTAGCATTAGATTGAAGTTAGCATAAATAGCATGAAGCGTCTCAGTATTTCCTTACACACAGTGTTTATAGCATTAGCTTGCAGCTTAAAGCGGCTAGCATGTCGCATTTTTCATCATTTCTTTATTTGTAATGTTAGCTTCTAGTGATAGCTTCCAGCATTAGCATAACTAGCATGTGATGTCTTTCAACAATATGCTTTACTTGTATGTTAGCTTGCGTCATTAGCGCTGTTAGCATGTGCCATCTTTCAACATTCCCCTAGAAATGGGACAATTTGGGCAAATGAGAACAGATCAGTTTAAATTGATTTTGGTTCAAAAAACAGAACCTCTGAATAATTTTTGTAGTATCAATTATATCAAATTATTGATTTGTTTTTTTAGCTAAACGGTCTCAGATAAAAATCAACCACAGGAACCAGAAATGAATTGTTGGTTTCAGGGGAACAAACGCTAATTTTACAAATGTGTAAACATGTTTCTGTGTGCGTGTTCGTTTATTCCCATGTCGCCGTTAGTACAGCTCTGTCGCTCGTCTCTTCTGTCTTCCTCTTATTTTTAGTTTTGTTTTGGGGGTTGGAGGGTTTTCTCTCCTCCTGGATGATGGAAATGAAGGACAACACAGAGAAGAGGGGGGGGAAGGTAAACAAGACGTGGGGAGAGAAAGCGAGACGGCTAAGCCTGCAGATCAGTGGGAGGCAGATTAAGCTAAAGTCCCTGCTTAAGACTTCAAAGTTCAACCTCCAAGAGCCTCAACAGTTGTTCCGCCGTCCTCCAGCCGCTCTCCGTGTTCACACAACATGCAGACATTGTTTGGTTTGTCGTCGCCGCGCTGGTTTGTACAAAGGTAGAGATAAAGCCACGGTTCGTTTGTGTGCGTTTTGGTTTTGTGTGTGTTTGTGTGTGTGTTAGCGTTAGCGACATCCGGAGCCGTGTGACCTGGACGGAACGCGACACAAAGCTGTGATGAGAATACGGATCATCATTATCAACATGGCAGGTCTAAAAATTACTAATCCACAATCTATTCCGGAGCAGGTTACCGATATCGGGTTCACAGCGAACCGTGGCGATCTATTTCAGTCACAATGCAGAAAACCTTTCAGGCACTCAAACGCCACTTTTACCACCATATTTTGATGCATAGTTATTGTTTTCCGATGTAGTCATAGCAACATCATCTCACAAGGAAAATTTAAGAAAAATCCAAATTTATTGATTATTATTATACTTTATTATTGGTTCCCCGCCACCTTGTTTTTAATCAGACTAGTACATCTGAAAAAAATTTATATTGCAGCAAAGTGCATTTCTCAGAAAAGGAATTTTATTTTTTCTCAGAATTTTAAATTTAATCTCAGAATTTTGACTTTTTCTTAGAATTTTGACTTTAATCTGGAATTTCTGATATTTTTTATTTCAGAATTCTAACTTTCTTCCTCAAATTTCAGGTTTTTTTCTCAGAATTTTGACTTCAGTATTCTAATTTGGAGATTAAAGTATTTTCAGTAAATTTTGGGATTCTATTTGTAAATTAAGATCCCATAATCTGGAGGAAGAGAGGAGCGATCCAGAGCTAATTTTGCTTGAAATCCAGATTGGCGTTTCCAGTCGGTGCTGGTTTGGGTTGCCATGTCCTTTGCTGGTTCTGGTCCTCTGGGTTTAATAAGTCCTCAGCGGCAAAAACATCACATTTAAACCCCAGAGAAACAGGAAGTCACTGGTCACTAATTGGATAGTTCCTAAAATCCAGTTCATCCGTGTGATAGACATAATCTGGACCGATATTTAATCCGTTTGACCTTCATAAACGTCCAGCAGATCCAAATCTGAACCCGTTCCAAGCTGCGGACTCCCATCATCCCCGTTCTGCCGTCCACATCGATTCGGATTTATCCGCTAAGCCCACATCCCTGCTGAAGTCGACACTTCCCTTCCCGCTTTCGCAGCGAGTGGATTCATGCTCAGGAGATTGAGTTTGACCTTCGACCTCAGTCCAGCAGCTGCAGCAGCAGGATGTTCTCGTCAGCAGCTGGATGGAAGCCAACAACCCGCCAGCTAACCTCTGCAGAAACTTTCCACCAACAAATGTAAATAGGCAGCGAAAAATCAAAGCTGAGCCTCAAAAAGCAGGAAAGAAAAGATTCTGCCTACACTGTAAAAACACAAAATCCTACGTGTTTTTGTTCTAGATTTTACTGAAAATATCTTTGTACTTTTGAAATAAGACAAAACTAACTTACTATTGCCGATTTATTTACTTAACATAATTTAAAATGTTAGTTTTGTCTCATTTCAGCAGTACTAACCGTTAAAACTAGACCAAAACACTTGGTAAGATTTTGTGTTTTTGCAGTGCAAACAACCCAGAGGGTATTTAAGAGGAAACTTCAAATTGTGATTTAGTTTTATTTCCCTCTTTATAAAACTAAATCCGCTTTTAAATGTCAAAAAGGAAACAAAAATCAGAAACTTGTTCTGAAATTTCAGTGGTTCCTTTCAAACCTAAAGGATTTTCTTACAAATGCACTGTAAAAACACAAAATCAAATCTAACAAAATCTGTTTCAGTTCCTCTGGCAGATTGTTTTACTTTTAACATGAGAAAAATGTTTTATAAGTGAAACTAAGCAGTGGAACAAATATTTCTTCATTAATATTAATGAATTATTTACTTTAAAAAAGCTCCTGTATTTTGCTGAAAATTTACTTGTAAGTCAGTTTTCTTGTATTTCAGGTGTGATAAAATATTTGCAGTAGAAACTGGACAAAAATCCATGGTAAGATTTTGTGCTTTTGCAGTTTGCCGTCAGTCATCAGAGCAAACTGAAGCAACAGTGTCGGCGAAACAAAAGCAAGATTAAGAGAATAACTTCCAGAGAAAATGCCCTTCATGCTGGGAACATGCTGTGTGAGGTCTGAGGGAAATAATTAACTATTGTAAATTCACCGGAAAATTACAGCCGTAAAAGTTAACGAGAGGAAGACACTTGGAGACGTCTGAACGCTGGAATGCAAACGGATTATAGAAAAATGTGAAAAAGGTTGAGAGGAGGAATGAAAACAGGAATATGGAAAAACAAAAAAAGCTTCGTTAGCGTGGATCAGTTGGATGTGGGGACTGAAGGTGGGATCATTAGCAGCGAGCGGGACTGAGACGCGCCGCTGGTTATCCTCCCACCGACACGGCGCTCCGTGGGTAAAACATCTGAAACATCCCCCGCCTTCAATCGGGCCGGACCCGGATTCCTGTCAGCACCTTTTACCGCCAGAATCACTCAAACGCGACACGAATGACTGTTGTAAGAAAAGAAAAGTTGTACAGTTTGAGCTGCAAAAACCTCCAACAGAACAGCTTTCACCTCCATGTCAGATGTTTGCTTGGTATTATGTGTTTCCCAGACAAATAGTGTCATTTTATAGCACAATCAAGTAATGCTGTATACATAAAATATGACTGAAAATACATTTTACTTCCTGATTGACATCTTGAGATTGGGTCTCTGTCTCTTTAAGAAGCTCCTGCTCTTTCTGAAGCTCCGCCTTCTGGGACTCGTCCCAACATGGCTCCACTATTAACTCTAATGACGTTTTTATCTGCATTTCACTGAGAAGCAGCTCCTATAATGAGCTCAGCTGGTATTTGCTAATTGCTGCTGGCTAGTCTGAAGGAGCTGAGTGGGGGAAGACAGCTCTGTGATCAAAAATGCTACTGCAAAACACAAAATCTTAAAAGTATATTTGGTCTAGTTTCTAGTGCAAATACCTGGAAATAAGACAAAACTAACTTACAAGTAGCTTTTCAGCAAAATATAAGAGCTTGTTTTAAGTGCTTAGTGTTGATGAAAAAGTTCTGGTAGAATGTTCCGCTGCACCGTTACCTAGCAACCCCAGCCAAGCCCAACCCGTCACCTAGCAACCCAGTTCTAGTTCCACTGGCAGGTTACTTTCACTTATGGGAATAATGTTTTGTTATAAAGTTGAATTAATAATTTTAATCCGGATTAACAAGTAATCTCCTAAGAACCTCGTGAAAGTTAGTTTTGTCCTTTTTCAGGAGTACTGAAAAAAAGGACACAAACATTTGGTAAAAAAAAATTTTTCACTGCAAAAACATTATTTTTGTTTAGTTTCTAGTGCAAATATTTTAGTAGACCTGAAATTAGACAAAACTAACATTTCAGGAGATTATTTTAAGAAAATCATTCATTAATGTTGATGAAAAAGTTCTAGATCCACATTATAAAAATAATTTTTTCCTATAAGTGAAATAATTGCCAGTGGAACTAGAACTGGGGTTGCCAGGCAACGGGCTGGGCGTGGCTGAGGTTGCCAGGCAACGGGCTGGGCGTGGCTGAGGTTGCCAGGCAACGGGCTGGGTGTGGCTGAGGTTGCTAGGCAACGGCGCAATGGATACTCTACCAGTGACACTAAACGTTTTCATCAACATCAAGGAATTATTTACGTAAAACAAGCTGCTGTATTTAGTTACCTGTAAGTTAGTTGATCTTATTTCAAATATACTAAAATATTTGCACTAGAATACAGACCAAAGATACTTGGTTAGATTTTGCGTTTTTGCAGTGTAACGACAGCAGTGACTCCACTAAACGCTAATCGGCTCAGTTTAGGGTTTGGCGATCAGCAGGAAGTGGAGTTCGCACTTTGTTAGTCTCATTCATGTACGCAGCAGATTGTGGCCGAGGCGGCGGCGGCAGCGGCGGGACGTGAGCAGACGTGTCGACAGATCCTCGCTGTGTTCGAGAGGCGATCAGAAACTAAACCGGCTCCCGCTCCTGCCTTCAGAGGAGAGGAAAACCAACAAACTAAACTGCTAATCCCAGCAGAGGAGCGGCCCAAACAAACGGCCCCTGGAGGAGGAGACCGTATTCCAGCAGAAGTTTAGCGACAAGTTTAAATCCTTCGCTAATTTTCTATTTCTATGTAAATTCAGCCGCTGCCTGGGAGAAAGAAAGCTGCAGTGCAGATAATGAGACATAGGAGTCAAAAAACAAAAAGAAATGCAGCTGCACATGCAGCGAACGAGGAGCAAAACACAAATCAAGCGCTAATTTCAACTGGTTACTGTTTATAATTTCTCTTCACGCTTTATTTTTACTCGTTAATTATTACTTGAAACTCTCAGGAATACACAACATGCAGGTGTTTAAAGATGTTGGTGAAATGTGATTTTGTTTTTCTGTTTGAAGCACAAAGAGCTTCCTCTGCTGCAGCAGACATGCGTCACTCTCTGCAGGCGTCAGCGGAGACGCGCGTCACGTTTCTGCTCGGCTCCCAGCTGCTTCGGTCTCAACGCTGCAAAGACACAAAACCTGAACCAGATTCTGTGTAGTTTACAAAATGTTAACACACTAACAAGCGACTTTTCGTCACAATATCGGAGCTTTGTTTTAAGTCAATAATTCCTTAATATTGATTTTAAAAAATGTAAGTTTCACTGATTCCTTATTCTGCCGTTGCCTAGCAACCCCAGCCAAGCCCAGCCCGTTACCTAGCAACCCAGTTCTAGTTCCACTGGCAGGTTATCTCACTAATAACAAGGGGAAAAATGTCTTTACAAGTGAAACAATTTGCTAACAGAACCGACTTTCCTACATCTGAAACTCTGAAATTTCAAAGATTTTTCTATAAAGTTTCTGAGATTAATCTCAAAATTTCCACAAGTTTGATTGGTGGAAATTTCCTTGTTATTGATCTGCATTGGCTTCAATAAACCCACGTAGATACATGAAGGTTTTTGATCAAAGGTGAAAAGGGATCTGGGAAGAAGTGTTCATTTAATCCCACAGCATGATGCTGCCACCACCATGTTTCACTGTGGATGTGATGCTTTTATAAGTTTTCTTCTTCATTGTTCCATGGTGTCTAAATGACACTAAAAATATGCTGCATCCTTTTCTGGACTCATGTTTTCTGCTACCATCACTTTTCCACATCAGCTGGTCTCAGTGTTGCATCTGGATGAGGATTTAAAAGAAAATAAAAAGTTTCTTTGTGTAAATTTTAGATTTCCAGCTCAGAATCGCAGGTTATCTGCGCGCCTCGTCGGCCCCGCTCCCTTTTTCTCTACCCTTTGAATGCTGGAGCCGTGTTTCCATGGCAACGCTGACCCCTGGGAGCCGGTGTTACTTATTTTTTTTATTTTTTGTTTTTCTCTCTCCACAGAAGTATCCTCTTTAGCATTCCTCTTTCTACTCTCTGTCGTCCATCCATCCCTCCCACTCTGTTTACCTCTTCCTGCGTCTCCTTCGCTCTGTTATTCAGCAAAACCATGAAAACAATAAAAAATAATAAATCCTGCAGACAGTTTGTAATCTTCCACGTCAGGCTCCAGTCACACTTTGAATGTCCTTTTCTTTTTATCACCTCTCAGACATCGTTCATCTTTTGTCATTTCTCTCTCTTTTTTTGCTTCCTCTCCTTGTCATAGTCAAGCTAACATAATGACCTACTTCCCTCTTCCTGGCTATTATTTTTCTTAAAGCTTTTTCCTGACTTGTTATCTGGTTGTGGTAGTGTTGACAATCAGTAGAAAAGCACATTTTCTTTTATATATCAGGAGTACATTAAATAATTAGTGCATTATGTTGACAGCTTGACAGCTAGCACCAATGCTAGTCATCGTTAGCGAGTTGTCCGCGGGATCTTGCGCGTTGCACTGTCTCTTGGAGTTGAGGTTAAAATATTTTCCTGTTAATAACTCTTCTTCTGTCTTCTTGTCCTCCCAACAGGCCAAGCTGATTGTCCCCAACAGCACAGCCGGCCTCATCATCGGCAAAGGCGGCGCTACGGTCAAGGCGGTGATGGAGCAGTCTGGGGCTTGGGTCCAGCTATCCCAGAAGCCCGAGGGCATCAACCTGCAGGAGCGTGTGGTCACCATCAGTGGCGAGCCGGAGCAGAACCGCAAAGCGGTGGAGATTATCATCCAGAAGATCCAGGAAGACCCTCAGAGCTCCTCCTGCCTCAACATCTCCTACTCCAACATCACCGGGCCGGTGGCCAACTCCAACCCCACCGGTTCCCCGTACGCCAACTCCACCGAGGTGATGCCGGCGGCGGCGGCCGCTGCAGCCGCCACAGCCTCCTCTCTACTGGGCCAGGCGGGCTTGGCGGGAGTCGGCGCGTTCCCGACCACCATGTCCAGCTTCTCAGGCAACGACTTGCTCGCCATCACCTCCGCGCTCAACACCTTGGCCAGCTACGGCTACAACACCAACTCTCTGGGGCTGGGGCTCAATCCTGCCGCCGCTTCCGGGGTGCTAGCCGCCGTAGCGGCTAACGCCAACCCAGCAGCGGCCGCTGCGGCTAATTTGTTAGCGTCGTACGCCAGCGACGCGTCTACCAGCGCGGCGCACCCCGCCGCGAGCCTGGGAGGCCTCTCTCTGGGGTCACTGGCGGCCGCCACCGGCGCCACCAACGGCTACCTGAGCGCGGCGTCGCCTCTGGTGGCGTCGTCCCTCCTGGCAACGGAGAAGCTAGCAGAGGGAGCGAAGGAAGTGGTCGAGATCGCCGTGCCGGAGAACCTCGTCGGCGCCATCTTGGGGAAAGGCGGGAAGACGCTAGTGGAGTACCAGGAGCTGACCGGCGCCAGGATCCAGATCTCGAAGAAAGGCGAGTTCATCCCGGGAACTCGGAACAGGAAGGTGACCATCACGGGGTCGCAGGCCGCCACGCAGGCCGCGCAGTACCTGATCAGCCAGCGGATCACCTACGAGCAGGGCGTCCGCGCCACCAACCCACAGAAGGTGGGCTAAACCTGACAGGAAATGAGGAGGAAAAGTGAAAAAGGAATGGGGGCTTCGGGGGAGGAGAGCAAAGAAAAAGGGAGAATGGAAAAAAGGAGAGGAGAGAAAGAATATCGGAAGGAATCGTTTGCGCCGTTTTCTTCTGTGTTTTCAGTATTCTATATTAAAAAAAAGGAAGTTTTTTGACTCAAAGCAAAAATGTGCTGAGAAGGCGAGGAGGGGAGGGGGAGCGAGTTATTACGCTGAAAAACCAAGAAAAAAATGTGTAAAATGTAAATAAGGTTTTATTACTTAACGTCTTGACCTTTCGGGATTTTTTTATTGTTTTATTTTTGTTTGTTGTTCAGTAAATTAAGCTGTCTGTGTATTGTGTGGACAGAGCTGAATGCCATTTAGAATGGGAGGCTACAGAGTGCGGCGGGGGTCAGGGGTCACGAGGGTCAGGGTGAGGCGGAGGGTTGGTGTTTACAGGGTGCAGCGCTCCAAAATCCCATCCCAGCCGCCGGCCCCTCCAGCCCACACGCTGTATCCTCAAACAGATTTTAGTTTGATTTTATTTAATCCAGGATATTTTTTATTTCCCCCCTTTCGCTTCAGCCCCTCCCCTTTTTAACGGTTTAAAAAAAAAAAGAAAGATTGCAAACTTTAGCTAAATGTGTGTAAGCTAAGAAACGTCCTCAACTCCCGAAAACTTCGCCTCCCTCAAATCTCGGTGAGGAGCGTGAGGGCGTTTCTTCATTCAAACACACACACACACACACTTACACACACACAGGCGCAACCGGTGCAGCGCTGCAGACCCGTCTCTGCAGTATAACAATAATAACACTAATGACGACAGCAGCTGCGTTTCCGGCACAAATGTGCGCAAAATTTTGTCGCCAGTTTCGCAATTAAATAAGAAAAGTGATGAGTCATTAAAAAACTACTTCCTGTTTTCTTCTTCGTGGTTTTAGAATAAACATCTGGTTGCTGGTCATGTGACTCGTGCGATGCGAAAAAACATTTTCCATTGCAGTTTTAATAATAATTTATTTTCAAAATGTCAAATTGCGCCGTCATATGTTGACTGGAAACGCAGCTAATGTCGTTTTGCTACAGGAAATCTCCACCACTGTCGCTATTTATTAATAACATCGCCCGTTTAAAGCGCAGTCTTCTTTTTTTAATCTGTGAATTCAGGTTGACATGAATGTAAATGAGACTTTTTGTTCTGGTTTTTGTTTTCATGTAAGAGGAATAGTAATGTCAAATAGTGTAATATATGTCTTATTTATGTCCAGTGAGAGAGCCGCCCCAGGCAGGAAGATCATTAGAGTGATATATACAGTCGAAGAGCAGAACAGGCAACACACACACACACACACACACACACACACACGAGCGCTGACAGGAAACGTCACAGCACCATATTTGGTGCCACTGAAAGAGAATCCATCATATCTGCTGTCTGTAGCTGAAGTGAAGCGTCCAGTTGTCGTCCGCTGCAACTAAAAACGAACCGTTTAGACGAGACGTTGTGATGAACAAACCTGGAAATTTATCAGTTTGAAAAGCTGAAGTTTTTCTAGAAAACAGAAATATTTTGAGATTAATGTCGGAAATTTGGTAGAAAACAAACAAGGAAATTTCTGAGTCTGAGTCGAAAACTTGCTAAAAAGGGAAAAAAAACTCAGAAATTTTGAGATTTAGCCAAAATATTTAATTTTTTTTAAAGTGTAAATTTCTGAGTATGAAAAGTTGAACATTTGAGTTTTTGAAATGTTATAATTTTAAAGAGACAAAGAAAAAAATTTACTCAAACTCAAATTTCCAGTTTTTTCCTAGAAAATTTCTGAGCTCTCAAAATTTCTACCAAATTTTTGACTTTTCAAAGATTTTGAGATTAATTTGCGAAATCTAAAGATTAATCTCAGAAATGTTTGAGAAAAAAATGTGGAAATTTCTGAGTTTGACGTCAAACCTTTCTGACTTTAGAATCTTTACAAAATTTCAAGATTTATCTAGAAATTTCTGAGATCTTGAAATTTTTACATCAAATTTTCAACTTTTAAAAATGTGGAGATTAATCTCAGAAAATTGCTGGGGAAAAAATCTGAAGAGTTGAATATTTTTATTTTTAATTTTGAGGGGAAAAAACATGGACATTTCTGAGTTTGAAAAGACAGAAATGTTTGACTTTTGGAAACGTTTCAAGAAGCCAAAAGCTGAAAAGTTTTGACTTTTGAAACTCAGAAATTTACAAGATTTTTCTATAAATCTTCAGGTCTCAAAATTGTAAATTTTCTACCAAATTTTTGACTTTTCCAAGTTTTTTTCTAGAAAATTTTAGAGATTAAGCTCAAAATTTTCAAGTTTTCCACACACATACATTCGCTCGCTGAAGGAAACACCCGGCGCTTTATTCGGCGCAGCCTGCAGTTACATTTCTAATCCAGCAGGGGGCTTATCGGCGCTGTGGTACAGCTGAAACTGCGTCGTTTAGACGAGCCGTTGCGCTGAGACCCGATCTCGGCCTGTGGTCTTCCAAACCCGCCTCCCCTGTTTCAGTTTAACTGGATCCAGCCAGAGCACTTAGGACTGACTACTGAGGAGACGCAGCCGTCGAGTCGGGCGGAAACAAAACTAAAAACACTGAAACGTCGTTCGTCTGGGGGCCACCGCTAAATCTGCGCGCAGCTTTGTTCTTCAAAAGGCAGCATGCATATCAGTGAAAGGAGATAAACTCGCCCGTCCGACTGCCACGAGGTCAAAGGTTAGATGTCCAACACGCACCCGGGGAGCGGAGCTCCCGTTCGTTTACTGCCCGCTGTAGGCTGCTGAAGATGCTGTTGTTTATTGTGTTGAATATATTTTGTGTTGTGTTTTTTTTTTAAGCAAATCGGAGTACACTGAATTATTCTTATTATTTTTCTTATTTTGTCTTAATGCACTGTGAAGCTAGAGAGCCGCTCTCCCGACCTGCTGGAGGTCAGGGATGCGGACGGCATCATGACTGGCAGGGAAACGAAACAAAAAAATCCACGTATCTGAAACATCTGAAGAAGTCGTCATATCTGAGTCCTGAGGGAGAGACCGGGTCGGAAACCGGATCAAATCAAACCAGTTCTTCAACGCAGCTCAGAGTTTTAAAGTCCAAACGCTAAAACTGAGGAGGGGTGTTTTTTTATTTTTACTTTTTTTACTAAGCTAAAACAACAACAACAATCTGAGCCCAGATCAGATTTGCTAGCGAACGTGTCATTCTCAGTTGGAGCGCCAGTGAGGGTTTAATCTCCACAACTTGGTAAGGAGGCTTCTTTACTCCCATCTAACTCCATCCACACTCTGCTCACCTCCTCTTTCCCAGTGCACTCCCATTCTGACACCCTTCTCCTCCTAACACATCGCTCCATGGGTGACTATGTCTGCTGTTTGCCCCGATCGATGCATGTCTGCTGCTTGCCCCAGCAAACGCCTCAGACTGAGTCTGCAGAGAGCCACGCCTACGGAGAGCTGCAGGAGGAAACACTGGTGCGGCTCAGAGCAGCGGCTCGTCGGCTGGAGTCCCATTTGCACAAACTGCGGCGGCGTTGGAGGCCATGTGGACAAGAAAACAGGAGGGATTTCAGACAAAAAACCTGGAAACGTTGGGACTGATTTCAGAGATTTTCTAGAAAAAACAAGGAAGTTTTTGAGTTTGAAAAGTTGAAAATTTGTTTGAAAATCTCAGACATGTTTCAGAAAAACAGGTTTAAAATTTGATTTAAAAAACTGTAATTTTGAAGTTAATCTAAAACAAATTGGGGAAAAAACAAGAAGTTTCTGAGTTTGAAAAGTTAGAATTTTGCCAGAATTTATTTATTTTTTATTCATTTCAGTAATTTTGAAGAAAAACTATTGAAGTCTGAGTTTGAGAAGTTTATAGAATTTTTTATTTATTTGTTTTTTCATTTTTATCAGCTTGAGCTCCAAAAGTCAGACATTTGCTAGGAAAATCTCAGAAATTTTCAGATTAATCAGAGATTTTTGAGAAAAGTTTCAAAATTAAAAAATATTTGACTTTTGAAATCTCCAAATTTCCAAAATCTCTGAGGTTAATTTCAAAGCTTCTGAGTTTCTTCTTGCAAATTGGTGATTTCTCAAACTCAATATTTCCAAGTGTATATATATATATATATATATATATATATAAAATTTCTGGGGGGCTTTTCTAGAAAATGTTCAATTTCTCAAAGTCAGAAGTTTCCACATTTTTTCCTTTTAAAAAATTTCTGAGATTAAACTTGAATTTTTTTTCTAGCAATTATTTAACTATTCAGACTCGTAAATTTTCTTATGTTTTCTAGAAAATTTCTGAGAGTTTTTGTCAGAAATCCAGGCCTGGTTTTGGTTTTCTCCGGTCCGTATCGGCCCAACACGCCGTCGTACACAAACACATATCACAGGGAGAATCTTGACTCGGGTTTGAGTGGATTTCATTGGTAGATTTTGCTCCCATCCGTCAGTGAACAGATACTGCGCTGCATGCGTTTCACACGCAAAATAATCCGAATTTAACATTAAAACAGGTCAAACTCACTGGAATTTGTGATTTTAAACAGTTTATTTATAGATTTATAGACTGAACGTGCAATATGCAGAAAACATGCATGCAGTGCAGCATCTTTTAGCGGGAGACGTGCTTAGATTGTTATTATTATTATTAATAAAGAGAGGATTTATATTTCATCTCACTGATTAAACCTTAAAATAATCTTTAAGTTTTCTCAACGTTAGGCGACTGAAATAAAAATGTGACAAGTACTGGAAGCAATACTCGCGTCGGCATATCGTGTTGTCCCGTCTTTTATCCTCTGTCTGCCGCATAGGAGCGTTAAACCGTAGATGTTGGATAGGTTTACAAAAGTACATCTTTTTGTTTTCTTTTTTAAAATTGTGGAAATGCTGCTATTTAATAATTGATGTACTAAAACATATCGGAGCCTGTCCTTCAGCTGGAGCAGCGAGTTTGAAGCGACAGTGTAAAAACAAACGTTAGACGCTGACAATAAGTTAATTTTGTGCCAAACATGTCTTGAAGGAGCTAAAACTCTAAACGTGTTAACTCAAAAACATTAGGTAATAAGAGACCTCCTTTTATATTATGAAAATGTGAAAAGTGCCAAATGAAACTTATTTATAGTAAAGGTGAAATTCCCATATCTGTTTTTAAGAACTAGCTAGGCTAAAAGACGAAGCACCTCACTATAACTTTCATTTTTTGTCCTTCCTGCTAAAGAAGGAACCGCCATCTTAGTGTTAGGCGACCCTCTGGGAACTCAACCTCCCAGAATGCAACAGCACTACTACAACTCTGGGGCTAGACTGATCAACATAGCGATAGCTTAGCATCGTCATGCTAAAGAAAATGTGACTAAGATAGCATTCTTAAATACAACCTTTTATAGCTACAACAAGAAAAAAATAAATAAAATGTATTTTGTGGAAATAGATGTTATCTTTTTTGCACGTCTATATTGCATGATATCAAAGTGAAGTGTGGACAAAAAAAGAAGAAAAAAAACTAAGAAAAACAAATAATAAAAAAAATAGGCAGTGTGTGTTGTTGATTTTCTGGAACAAATCTCTGCATGTCGATAAGGGTAGAGCATTTTGATATTGTTTTACGTTCAAACTCTTGTTATTCCATGCAGCTGCTTTAAAACAAACATGGCCGCCTCATGTTTGCTACAACAGGAAGAGGAATTTTTTAGAGTTTAAATTGACTTCCTTGCGAGGGATTTGAACAAAGCTTTTGAACAAACTTTCTTTTCTTACATCCTGAGCGAGCTTGGATTAAAAATATTGAAATGCACATAAAAAAAAAATTTAAAATCTATATATTTCTTAGGATTTAGCTACAAATCTAGACAGAGATTGTCCACGAATGTTCTCATCATTTCATGAGTTTCGCTTTTCTCACAACTGCTGCAGGAGCTTTCATGTGTTTTTCTGTGTGGTTTCGTACTCTAACATTACTAACCTGTTGACGCGTTATGTCTGGAGTCTTTTTATTCCCCCTTACCCTCGATTTCTGGCTTATCTCGGCATTAATTCATCAGTTTATGCAGGAGGAATCCAGGACCGGTGTGAGAGAAGGAGCTAAAAACTCCTTCATGCATCGGAGTTTTTCCCCTGTTTTTAATCGGGATGCACCGATCCGGTCATCAGAACCGGACGATTTTTTCCCTGTTATTTAATAAATCGAAACAGAAAAGTGAAATTTCTTCATGCTGAAAACACTTAAATGAAATGTTTTGAGTTTAAATAAAGGTTCAGGAGTCTTACAGTATTTATTTACTGTTTTTTATATACTTAGACCTAGACAATGATATATTGCACAGATTATTACACTTTATCGATTATCAATTATCTTGTTATATACAATAGTTTCCACGCTGTGACTCTCCGGGGTTTTGTGCTGCAGAAATATTTCCGTTCAGCAGAATCTCTTTTTCGTAAACGATGCTAAGCTAATGATGTAACTCTGACATTTTACTAGAATAATAGAAAATATCGCGATAGACAGGTGATCAAAATCAATAGGAAATGCATCTGATAAAACGATCAATATTTTTTAAACTCTGATCCAGAACCGCAAAGCATTCTGGGAGATAAAGGCAAAGGAAACATGCTAGCCGCTAAAACTCTCGTGGCTAGCTAAGCTAGGTTGGTGGAATCACCCGACTCACTCGCTCTTCGGTTGCCTAGCAACAGCCTGCTGGGTAAGAAGCCGTCACAAGTCCCCCTGTCCCCTCCCCCCCTTTGGTTACCTAGCAACGACCTGCTGAGTAACTGGCAGTTTAAAGCTGTTTGAAAATAAACAACTGGAAAACAGGAAAGGTTACGTCAACAGTTTGGCAGTATGTCAGATATTTGAAACAAGAAACTAATCAATAATTGTTGATATCGACTTGGATTTGTTTTTCAGCCGTTTCGTCTTGTTGTAACAGTATTACAACGTTTTAAAAATCGATTTTTATGGTTTCAGCCTCCTTCTGGAAAACCTGCAGCAGGTTTTTTCTCGGGTTTTCAGTCCTTAAAAAAAGGAAACCAGACGTGATCGGTATCGGCTGAGATCGGTGCATCTCTGGTAAACGCCTTTCTGACTTCCAGATAAAATAAGTATTTTGAATCCCTGTGTTCACTTTATCGGCTTCAGCATGGCCGTCTTATCGTCCCGTCAGAAAGTATTGCCATGAGGTTTTAAATGTTTGCACTAAACTCTGCTGACACTGCATGGCAGGCCGAGCTGAGCGTGAGACCACTGTAGATGTTTAGCATTGATCCGTGTTTTGTGTGTTTCGATGTGCATGCTCCTCATGTCCGTCTCTGTTGAAAGCCGATGAATCATAATTTCCCAAATGTGTAGCGAGTTTAACCCCTAACCTGCTCAACAGGTCATAACTTGTTCTGGTTTTTATTTATTTTATTTTTTTTTGCCCTTTTCACTCCACCTACCTCTAGAAACCTGCTTTCCACGGTGTGTTACAGGAAACTCGGTCCCCATTGAAACACCAGCAGCAACTGTAGACTGCATTTGTCACATCACTGTTTTTCTGTTTCTTCTTCTTCTGTTGATCTCTTTACCTTCCTGGTTTTTGGTTTGTACTGTATGCTCTAACCCAAATCTGTTTTAACAAAAAAAGAACAAAAACAATGCCATTTTCTGTCTGTAGCTTGTTTACCCTTTTTGTTTTCCAAACATACACACATAAACACAAACAAAACACACTCCATGCTCTCCTTTTTGTGCACTTTCACTGCCCACTCCTTCCTCCTCCTCCTCCTCCTCCTCCTCTTCGTCCAAACATACACTCACACTTTTCTTCTCCTCCGCCGCCTCCCACGAATCTCTTCTCTCGAGTGCCAAAATAGAAAAAAAGAGGAAAACAAACAAAAAAAACAAAACAAAAACAAACAGTGACTACTACTACTACTCCTCCTACTACTACTACCATTCCAAGCGTTTTTTGAGTTGTATTGTCTTGGACATCCATCTTGGAAGCACCCATGAAGCCAGCATGCTCCGCCCCTCATAACATGATGTCGCTCATGACGCCTCAACTGAAAGGCACCTTTTGCCCCACCTACCACCACCTGTCTCCTCCTCCTCCTCTTCCTCACCTCCCCCACCCTCCACCCTCCACAGAGCTAAACCCGGCCAGGATTAACCCCTCTGCAGGTCGGCTACCTTCCTACTCCAAAAACCAAACAGAAACAGCGCTACTACCGCTCATGCCAGCTGCTTTTTCTTTTCTTTTTTTCTCCCTCCTAATTCTGTCATTTCTTCAGCCTGTTGGACTCCATTTTGATTGTGTGCCATTTCCCCCTTTCCTTCCTTCTTTCTTCCTTTCTCTGTGATCGCTCTCGCTCCATT
Source organism: Alfaro cultratus (assembly GCA_903066825.1). Taxonomy (NCBI): domain Eukaryota; kingdom Metazoa; phylum Chordata; class Actinopteri; order Cyprinodontiformes; family Poeciliidae; genus Alfaro; species Alfaro cultratus. Next base: position 18,118 of record CAEFZX010010082.1, read on the forward strand.
TGATTTTTTTCTCAATGGGGAAAGAATTATTTTAGTTTTTTTTTATCTCCATTTTGTTTTTTTCTAATGATGATTTTTTTGTTGTTTCTGTTTGTCGTTTAACATCCAAATCACGCCGACGCACGCACCGTGGTGTGTGTGTGGGGGAGTGTTTAGGCACCGTCAGCTGCGCAGCCCATCCTCTGTCTTCTCGAACTATTTTTGAACTTTCACCCCACCCCTCCTCCTCTCCCCTTCCTCATGAACTTTGACCTTCCTTCCCCACTTCTATGTTCATCCAACTGTTTGGACGATAACTCTCCATTCCATCCCCAAAACCTCTCTTGAGACTGTGCAATGCTAGCTGATATGATTGGATTATTATTATTATTATTATTTTGTTTGTTTGTTTGTTGCTCATCATTGGGGGACATTTCTCTGAGATACAAGTCAAAAAAAAAAAAATGAAAGTAAGAAAAAGATCTTTAAAGAAAAAAAAAGCGCATAAAAAGCAACTGTTTCTCCACGTTTTTTTCTCTCTCTCTCTCTCTCATTGTAAATATTTTGTCAGAGTTTTTTGCCAAGCTGTAAAGAGAGAACGTGTTGAGCAGAAAGGGGCCGGCAGCATAAAGAGAGAAACTCCTGAACTCCCGTAGTGTAATCTTTAATCGGCTCTGCTAGTGTTGCCCTGTGCTGTTGTTACTAGTGTTGATTTACCTCCTGTGTGCACTGTTAGCTTCCCCGTTAGCGTCAGATAGCAACCGCTAACCTCGACGGCTAGCTAAACGCCATTCTCGATGTGCATTTGTTGATGTGTTTCCTACCAGTGAGTTGTAGTGGCGTTAGTGTTTTTATTAGCGTTAGCCACATATATCATCATTACAAAAAAATAAAAACACCGACATTAGTGGGAAAAAAAAAAGAAAAAAGTCGGATCATATCTCCATGTTGCATTTTTTTCTGGAAATAAATTCGACTCCCGCCATTTCATTGCATTGCTCTCAGCTCCACTCTTGATTTATGCTGCCTGCCCCATCGCCGTGACAACACCACATGAGCTATTTATTTCTCAGACTATTATTGATATACTATTAATAAATAACGTCGCAACAAGAAAAAGGGAATGACTGGAAAAAAAAAGGTGAATTAATACTATTGTTTTGTTTTTATTTTTAGTATCTTAGTGGTTGCTTTTAACAACATTCATTAACTGACTTAAAGATTATTGAATATTTAATGTAATTGTAGCATTGTGTTTGTAAAGCGGAAAAAAAAAAACTAGTGAGTTGTGTTTCTTGACTTGTGGATTACCAGTGAAGTGGGCAATCTAGTGCTAATATATATATGAGGTCTTTTTTTAAGGATTCTTATTTTGCGACAGCAACAGCAGTCATTATAAATGTTCATTTTAGCATCACCTGTCTTCCGTTGTCTTATTCTTCACCTTCCACCACACTCTGCATCATCACAGTAACACATCGCAAGTCCGGGGTGGGACCGAGTGCTAGCTGGTGTGAGCTAAAAACATTCACACCAACCTGAGGGACGTCGGCTCCGCCCACTTTCCTCAAATTAAACAAAATCCGTGTCAGATGTTTGTGCTGCAACAACTTTCATTTGTGCCGCTATTGTTTTAAAGATTTTAATAAATGTTTCCGGTCAACCAGCCAATCCACATTTACGAAATTAAACAGTCGCTACATTGTGCTACACAATGTCACAACTGTTACGTTGGTCGATGTGCTGCGTTTGTGCAGCACAACTGTTTGTTTGTGTCTCTTTCCAAAGGTCAACCAGCCCATCCATATTTATGAAATTAAATGAAATGCGGTGTCCATCAACTGTACTCTGTTTGTGCAGCATCAAACATTGTGCTGCTGTGTTTGTGCAGCACAATTTTTGTTTGTGTTTCTTTTTTTATGTTAACGTTCCCAGAGGCCACCAAAGGTCAACCAGCCAGTCCACATTTATGAAATTAAATTAAATATGGTGTCAATCAACTTTGCTGTGTTTGTGCAGCACTAATTTTTTTGTGCCATTAAAATTAAGATAAAAAAAAAAATAGAGTTCACCAGAGTTCAAAATCAAATAAAACTGATTGCGCTACATTTGTACAACTAAAATGTTGATAGCACAGTCCTTGTCCCATTAAAGCGTAAGAAAAGTTGAGAAGCTTCCAGTAAAGCAGGGGTTCTCAAAGTGTGGGTCGTGGGCCTGAGGAGGGACGCGAGATGCCGAGCGGGAGGACGTGAAATGTTAGCCTTTTGTTTTGTACATTATTTGTTCGTACTTTTAGCACAGTAAATTGAACAGGCATATGAATATTATGTTTTTAAATGCAAATTTCTGATAATTAGCAGAACAAACAAAAATTTATGTTGCACAACAGCTGATCGACACCATATTTTATTTGATTTAATAAATATGGACGGGCTTGTTTACCTGTGGTGACCTCTGGAAACATGAATATATTTAAAATGACGGCGACACAAAATTAAATTTGTGCTGCACAAATGTAGCAGCATAAATTTGGTGCTGCACAAACCTAGCACAGTTTATTCACATCACTAATTAGATTTTATAAATGTGAACTAATCGGTTTAAAACTTGCCCTCAAGTTTATGCTGCTTTTAAAACGAAAATTTGTGCTGCACAAACGCAGCATAGTTAACACTATATTTGATTTGATTTTGTAAATGTGGATGGCTGGTTGACCTTTGATGACCTCCTGGAACATCTGTGTCTTTAAAATGACAGCAGCACAAACAAAAAATTTTGCAGCACAAAATTTGACACCAATTTCATTTAATTTGAAGAAGGTGAGCAGGGCCGACTTCACTCAAGTGAGCGTGCATGAGTTGCTTCTAACTTTCCTTTGGATGCATGCGTGTTTGGGTGGGTGTGTACGCGTGTGTGTGTGTGTGTGTGTGTGTGTGTGTGGGTGGGGCTCGGGGTGGGTGTTTCTGTCCAGTGTCCACCAAAAAGCTAAAACCTGTCAGGCTTCCATGCTCCCTGATGGAACCGCCTGACGTTATAGCTGCAAACCCTCATCATGTGATCTGACTCAACTCGACTGTCCATAACCCCCTTCAGTCACCTGACCAACCAAATCAACCAATCACTGTCCACCACTACCGCCTACCCCTGCGCCATCCTTTTGCTGCACACCACGTCAGCCCCATGTGATGTTCTCCATCGATAACATACTACTGTCACAATCTATACTGACAGATCTAGGGATAAAAGTTAAAGTGTTTTTTTGTTTTGTTGTTTGTTTTTTATTTTTTAGATTTCTGAGGGTTGAAATCCAAACAAAACCAAATTCAGTTGCTTGATTCAATAAAGGTTCAACTAATTTGGGTTTAGTTTGCTTTAACACGTCTGTTCCTTGGACTTCTGCCTTCAAAGCCTCAGAGGAGGAAGAAATTTAGCACTGAAGTGTAAAAAAAAAGTCAAAAGGAAGCATCCAGTAAAGGAGGGGTTCTCAAAGCGGGGGTCGTGGGCCTGAACTGGCACTTTATAAATTAAATTAAATTGAAATAAACCTAGGGAAATAATGCTTTTTTTAGAGGGTTGCATTTGAGGTTATTACAATTAACTAACTACAGTTAACAAAACAACAAAAACTGAAATTGGGAAAACATTTTAACTGAAATAAAAACGGTAATTTGAGGGGAAGCTAACTTGAACTATATTGTGTGTTTATAAAACTAAAACATAATGAAATTATAGATATAACATTCTTTGTTTTTATGTTTATTAATTTATTTATTGGTCTTTTGAACTGATGTGAAATTTATTTTTAAGTTTACGTTAGTTGCCTGAAAATTGCGGCGTAAATACGTAAAAGTATGAAAAAACTAAAAACTACTACTATAACTAATAATAATTTAATTTAACTAATAATTAATAAAAACTAGCAAACACAACTAATTAAAACTAACTGAATCAGACAAACAAAAAGTCACAATGAAATAAAATTATCACATTTCACGCAAGTCTCTGGCGCTCTTATTTTGGCGGTCACAGGCTGAAAAGTGGGGGAAACTGCAGTAGCAGAGAATTTCACCAGGACTATTTTTTCTGTCGGAAGCAGACGTAGTCGTTGTGCAACAAAAGATAAACATAAAATAAACGTTTTGGGGACAGAAATTCACGTGACAGACGTTTGTTGGCGTTTATTTCGACATTTAGGGATTAAATCTGAAGGAGGTGCGCTTACTTTCTACACCATTTCACTCATTTAAAAAATAATCATTTAATTCCTTTAATCTTCAAACCAAGACTTGCTCTTTTCCCCCAGAGCTGCATCCTGCATCCTCTTGTTCATACTACTGTACGTGCCGCATACTACCTTTACCAGGCCAGAATCCACCTTAACCCGTCTCCATGGCAACCCGCAGGGGGGGAGGGGGGACAGTTGCCCGGCAACTGGCTTCCAGCGCAACAAAACCAAGCTACCGACCAAGCAACCCAACTGACGAGGCCACGCCCACCTGGCAATGATTTGATCTTAGAGGAAGAAGCAGAGGAATAAAAAAAATAAAAATGAAAAATAAAAAGGAGAGAGAGGACAGGAAGAGGGAAACGTAGTTGTGATTCTCAGGGTGTCTTACGCAAATTTACTGTTTAGTCTGTTCTCCAGTCTCTCGCTGGTGTCTTGTTGCCCCAAAGAACGGTTTGTATTTCCCCCAACCCAATTCTTCCCGATCAGCCGATTGATAGCAACCGATCGATCGACCAATTCTCTCTGAGCGATGGTACGCGGCCGGCCGGCTGTAACTTTATGTTTACAACCCAAATGAGACCAACAACGCTGTTGACAGAATGTGTAGGACTTTAAAAAACATTTAAAAAAAAAAAAAGAGACGAATCTCTGAAGAAAACTTATTTCTAAATACTGGAACTTTTCGCTTACTTTCTATGTGACATGAGGTAATGTAATTTTTTTCCAATCATTGCATGTGAATATTTTATTTGCAATGAAACTGTTAGAATGGATGGTACATTTGTGACGTCAGTGCAACGCCGACATGCCGACGTAGGAATCAGTCGGCGTCGAGGTTTTTCTGTCGCCGTCAGGAGTGATTTTGGACCAATGAATGCTAAATGTGTGACCATACAAAGCTGTAAAGGTTTTGTTTATTTGTACATGGTTATGGGTAAAATAAATCATTGAAGCAAAGTAACATCTTTAGTGTTAAGCAGTAAATCCTCACGTTTGCTTTTGGAGAGTCAGAAACAGGATTTTTTTTTTTTCTTTTGATTTTTGGATAATGCTAGATCAGGGGTGTCCAAACGATAAACAATGTTTTAATTAAACCAAATAGTCAGACATGTTGTTGGGAAGGGATGTGTAAATTAATACAATTTTGCAAAAAAAATACCAAATTTTCTGGAAAAATAAAACGAAATTTACTAAATTCTAACCAATAAAATAAGGATCTGTTTGAAGACGCTATCTGTATGTAGCCAAGTTTAAGAAATATTAAATTAAAAGCAGAATTTGGTCATACTTTGAGTAAAGGTTGGTCAGAAATGTTGTCGGGAAGGGAAAAAAGAAAACAAAATTTAGTCAATTCTGATCAATAAAATGTAGCAAAGTTGAATAAATATTAAATCCAATTTGGAGTAAAAGTCAAGTATGTTTTTGGGAAAGGATGTGTAAATTATTAAAATTTTACAAAAAAGAAAAATCAGTCAAATGTAGTCAATTCTGAGCAATAAAATAAGGATTAGTTTAGAGACGCTGGCTCTATGTAGCAAAGTTTAATAAATATTTAATCAGAGTAAAAGTTAGTCAGATATGTTGGGAAGGGATTTGTAAAATTTCTAGAAAATTACCGTAATTTCCGGACTATAGAGCGCACCTGATTATAAGCCGCACCCAGTACATTTATAAAGGAAAAACCATTTTGTACATACATAAGCCGCATGCGCCTACATACAGACGGTACACAGAAAGAGTTTTCAAAGTTTTAATGATGTACCTTAGCTTTTCTTTCCAAACAGAGCCTGTGACGCGGCAGTAACAGCAGCAACACGGTAGCACAGCACTAACGTCTTCATCTTCCTCCTGCGCATTGAGACGTATTAAGTTGCATTAAACTTGCGTCTTCCTAGACACATATATTCCACCTGTCTCACTCTTACCTTTTCTGCTTGAGCGCCCCCTGGTGGCTGTTAGGAAAAATGCATAAATAAGCCGCAGGGTTGAAAGCATGTGACAAAAGTCGCAGCTTATAGTCCGGAAATTGCAGTAATCAAAATTTTGTCAATTCTGAGCAATAAAATGTAGCTGCGACTCTATATAGCAAAATTTAATGAATATTAAAAGTCACAGAATAGAAGAAAACAAAAAATGGGATTATTGAAAATAATTGGTGTTGCTGCCGACATTTTCTACTGTAGGGAGATTTTACTTTGCAATAATAAAAAAGCCCAGAAAGCCTTTGTCTACAAACACAACGTTACTCTTGAATTAAAGTCAGGGGCCACAAATGGCCCCCGGGCCGCAGTTTGGACACCCCTGTGCTAGATGAACTAATCCGAGGTAAGTGAAGAGCAGAAATAAAGTTTCAGGGGTTCAACTCTATGACATATCCATCTACCCACAATCCTCCTGTGCACCAGCGTCATCCGACCAACACCTGCACCTCTCTGCATCCACCATGATTCCACCGTCAGACTCTGTGACCTCCGGCCAATCCGACTCTCTCCATGCCATCGGCTCCCACCACAGGAAATGGAGTCACAGTTCACAGCATGGTACGAACCGCCCGCCACTCGTCACTCTCCTTCCACATAACTTTCTCCATAAGCCACCTAAAGAAGTTCCTCCAGCTTCCAGCCAGAAGATCTCGCTGAATCCGCTTCGGGTTTTAGATCATTTCAGATTAAAACACGTTCAGGTCTCTTTTTACAAGACGCCGTGTTTGGGTTATTAGAGATAAGGGGAAAAGGAGGAAATTCCTGCCAAAAACATCAGAAAATTTCAGATTCATCTCTGAAATGTTCTAAGAAAAACATGGAAATTTCTTAGTTTAAAAAGTTAAAAATTTGCGAAAACATTTTCAGAAGGTTTGAGATAAATCTCAGTAATTTTCAAGAAAAAAAGTTTTAAATTTTCAAACTCAGTGTCCGTCGGTTTTTTTGCTTGTTTTTGTTTTCAGAACATTTTGAGGTTGATCTCAGGAACTTTCTAGAAAAGACAACAAAATTTCTCTACTTGAAAAGTAGAAAATTTGTGAGAAAAGAAGTCTGAAATTTTAAGTTTAATCTCATGAAATATCTAGAAAAAAGTTTTTTTTTTAAAAAATCTGAGTTAGAAAACTCAAAAATTTGCCAAAAAAATTTCTGAAATTATATGGAAAAAAACATTTGAGTTTGAAAAGTTCCAAGAAATTTTCAGAAATTGAGATTATTCATAGAATTTAAAAAAAACTCAGTTTCTGAGTTTGAAAACACACATTTACACAAAAACATTTTGAAAAGTTAAAAATTTGTGAGAAAAAACAAATCTCAAAAATTTTATGGAAAAAAAACAAAACATTTAAGTCAAATATTTTTGGCTTTTGAAATTCCAAACTTGCCAAAGTGTTTTCCAGCAAATTTTCAACATTTGGAGCTCTTAAATTTCAAGTTTTTCTAAAAAATGTCAGAAATTAATCTCAAAACTTCTGAGTTTTTGGTGGAAATTTTGTCTCTTTCTTTCATACGGCTGTAAGACGCCCTTGTAGTTTTGTCCAATTTTAGAGATGCTTAAAATTTATGATCAACTTGAATATTTATTAATTCTCTTTAATTATTTTTTTTCGGAGGCTGAACTGCTGGGAACAAAAACGCAAAGCCAGAAAAATCAACATTTTCTGGAGATGAAATTCAACCGAAGCCAGAAGCTCTAATGAATGAGAATAAGTGTTGTTACACTGCAAAAAAACAAAATTTAACAATTATTTTTAGTCTATGTTTTAGTTATAATATCTTAGTTCACTTGAAATAAGGAAAAACTCATTTAAAAGCAACATTTCTGCAAGATATAGGAGTTTGATATAAGTAAATAAATCATTACTGATGAAAAATTACTAGTTCTTTTGAACACATTTAGATGAATTTAATGTTTAAAAGCATCACATCTTTAGCTGTAACTGGGGAATTCATGCTGTTTACAACAGCATGAATTTTGTGTCAGATTTACCGTTCTGTACGTTTTTAATCAACCCAAACGGTTTGTTTTTCTGACGACAGGTAGGATCGTCAAGCCCCCAAAGGGAAACTAACAGACGCATTTAGACCTTTAAATAAGCTGGAATGATTTTAACACTACAGAGGAAAAACTGTTGCTTTAAGAGCTTAGAGTGATAAAAATGAAATTACCATTAAAACAGTGAGACTGTGAGCTTAAATGTAGGCATCTCTCAAAATAATAAAAAAAGTTAAATGTTTATTCACTTAGAAGAAATTGTTCATCATTTGATTTCTTTTTTTTTTTAGATTTTAGATTGAAATCTTCATTCAATTTATATAAAATTAATTGTGAAAATAATGGGAGTCAATTGAACACTCGAACTGGAAGGTAAACGGGTAAATGAAGGTAAATGAAACAGGTCTCAACAAACAACAAATAAAATAAATTATGAAGTTTTTGTAAACAAAACAGTTGAGACCAAAACTCCAGACTGAAACTTTTTTTGGTAGAAAGAGAGAAAAGAGAAAAATGCTAAATCATGCAAATTGAAATTATTTTGTTTTAATTTGTCACACGAGTAGCCGATTTATAGCGACAGGTCTTTAATTTATATACGTTTTTATAAACCAGAATATTTCTGCTTTGTTTTCAGCTCATATTAAGTCAAGCAGTGACTTAAAATTGTATTTGTTTCATGTCATCAAATTAAGTTACTTTTGTTTAATAAGCTTAATTTGATTTCTTGCGACATATTAACTTACGTTTTTAAAGTCGGATCAACTGTTTTCTTTTTGCAGTGCACAGCAGTTCTTCCTCCAGCTGTTTGTCCATTTTTAGCAAATAAAATGTTCTTTCTTTTCTCCGGTTAGAAGTGGGCAACACTTTGGTTGAAGTGTGAGTAAGACACAAACATGAAGGAGCCTTTATAAAACGTTTATAACTGTTGTCATTAAGTGTCATTTGGTAAATAGCAACACTTTTAATGAAACTTTATATACAACTTTCCATTAAAAGTGTAATTATTTACAAATACATAGTTGACTTTTAATGCAAGTTTTAGTGCAAATTTGCATTTAAAATGTCATTATTAACCAAGTGACTGTTGTCACAAAGTGTCATTGTGTAAATAATGACACTTTTAATGTCCTTTTAATGCAACCCTGCTATAAAAATATCATTTACCAAATAATGCAAAGTTTACACTTTTAATAAACCTTTATGACAGTCATAAATATTTTATTGTCATGAAATGTCATTCAGTAAATTATGACACTGTTAATTCAGAGTTGACACTTTTAAAGCGTGTTTGCTTTAAAAGTGTCCTTATTTAATGAATAATGCAAAGTTTGAAAAACTGAAAGTTTTCATGAAACTTTGCATTAAAAGTGTCATTATTTACATTATTTACTTCATAACAACAGACAGATATTTATGTCTGTTGCCAACAAGTGTTATTTGGAAGGTAATTAAACTTTTAATTCAAAATTGGCACTTTTAATAGAGTCTTAATGCTTTAAGTGTAATTACTTAAAGCAACAGTTATAAACATTTATGAAGACTCCTTTATGTTTATGACTGTGTTATTTATGCTCACTTCAAATAACGAGTTGCTGAAGTGTGTTGTGCCTCAGATCGACTCCCTGAGTTGTTTTAGGAGGTTTTTTCTTTCACGATGCCAGAGGTAAGTTACTCACCGCACTTAGAAAGGTTAAACTCACAATGATCCCTATCTTTGTGTTTCCTGCTACATGCCAAATAACTCTCAAAGTTTCCAGTTTTTTAGGAGGGAGGAAGGGAAGTGCTTTAGCATATTTTTGTCCCAGCTGCCCTACTTGTGAAGTTTGTACAGATAAAGCGGCTGTGCGCCCCAGAGGAGCGAGGCAGACAGCTTCTTTGATTAACTATGTGCTTCCGCAGGCCTGCAACTGGCACAGCCTGGGAACTGGAAACTGGGGCACTGGGATGCCATTTCTGTAGCTGCATGCACTCTGAAGTTTTAGAGTAAAAACAAGAAAAAAATGGGGCCTAATTGCCTCTATAACAAAAGTCATTCAATTAATCACACTTAGCCAAAGAAAAGCCTTTGCTTCTTAACTGTAACTCTTTATCTCCTCCGTGCTAATGCTAGCAGATTATCCGTCTTTGTCAGCGTTAACAAAGCAGCTACCAGCGCTAATAGCTCACCACTATGCTAACAGGCAGCATATTGATTTGCTTCCCACTTCTTCTGCCCTTCCTACATTCCCCCCATGTTCCCTCATTCATTTAATCTCTAAAAATAAATGCCAGCGCCTCCCAGAGGAGCCGCACACCCGAAACTCCCAGGCTGGTTCCTCTGAAGATAAATTAGCATCTGGAGTGACTGCAGCCTGAATCTCTGCCGCTTCGAGTTTTCCACAGGCCTGCAACTGAGAGAAAGCCTTGTTTTAGAAACCAAAGCCAAGAAACTGTGTTACAAAATAACCCAGATAGCAGGAATAATTAGGTTTTATTTACATTTTATTTTAAATATGTATGTTAAACTGTATTTATGCCTCAATAACCAATGGGAACATATTTACTAGCATTGCAGCTAAAGGTTTCCACTGTTACCCCTGTTGTTACCCTAATCGTTAGCAACAAATTCAGGACTCAAAAAACTTAATATCGCTTCCAGAAACAAAATTAAAACGAAACAAAAATGATTATTTTGAAGTTAAAAATGCGTCAGTGCGTGATTCACGATGTAAGCAAAGTTACCAGGTAGAAATCAAGATTTAGCAGAAAGTTCAGGAAAATCTCATTTTGGAGGATTTGTATCCCCACAAATACACTAAAAATACTTTAATTCAACTGGTGGTAGGCACACGTCGGCTAATATGCTAATGTGCTAACACAGCAAATTTTTCCATTTAGCGCTTCAACTGAAAACAGCGCACTTAGCTTCCCCTAAATTAGCTAAAGTTTGGATTATCTGCTAGATAATTCATCAAGTAATTAGACATAATGTGCTAACAGCAGAGCTAATTTTCAGAAAACATTTTTGCTAACTTTAGCATACTTTGTTTACTGTAAATTAAATTTACCAAATAAATTTTAAAGCGCTAATTTACTTGGCTGTTTTGTAGGCTTTGAATAAAGCTGAATATTTGTGTTGACGTTTTGGTTATCGACCGCTGACAATTTTTCAGGTAGTGAGACGTAATGCGCTAACAGCAGAGCTAATTCTTCATTTAGAGCTTTAGCCTTTTTGCTAATTGGAAGCATTTAGCGCACATTGCTTCCCCTAAATTAGTTGAAGTTTTGGTTATTGACTGTTGAGAATTCTTCCACTTCTTAGGCATACTGCGCTAACAGCAGAGTTATTTTTATATTTAGCTTTTGCTAATTTTAGCACACTTAGCTTAGGACTACTACTATTACTAAAAATAAATTTTTAAAATAAATTATGAAATGCTCACTTCCTTGGCTGTTTTGTCAAATTTCAGTTAAAGTTTGACGTGAAGTTTTTGATATTGACTGTTAGGAAGGCGTTGCAGTAGGTCTAGAGTCTGTAGTAAACACTTTAAAATCTATTGATGTGAATATTCAACAACTATAAAACTGAAACCAAGGAATCACTTCCTGAAACTCAACTGTATTTAATAACAGCTTTGACCCTATAAAGGGTGATAAACAACTTTTTAACATGTTTTGTGTCATGGTGGATAGCGCTTTAGCATTACTTTCTGCTAAATACCATGTTGGAATAGCATTTTAGCATTAGCAGTGGTGCCTTCCACTGGTTTTAACCAATAACATTCCAGCCTATAGATAAATATCTACCATTGTCACACAAATTAACCAGTTAATGCTTCTGTTTAATCAATCCTTTGTTTCTATGAACGTATGTCGCAGTCGGCCATTACTCCCACCTAAAGCCTTATGTTTTTAATAAAAAAGACTCAAAATCTTCCGTTCACACACTGGAGATCACTGTGACTAAATCTGCATTAATAAAAAATTTATTGAGAAGCTTTATTTTGTTTTATTTAGATTTCAGAGTGGCAGTGTTAAAAAAAATAAAAATGTAGGTTATAATTTCCGGTACATGCAGCTAAATGTTTGCAGACATTCGTTTACAGACGTCAGTTTATCTGAAGTAAAATAAGCTTTTTAAATTAAACCAGCAAGTCATGTATATATGCATATAGATATAAGTTTTTATGTATTTTATGAGCTTTTAAGGCATACCTTGAATAAATAACAGAATAAATTAAAATGAACATTTTTACCAGTCATTTTGAGATGTTAAATCTGGTCTATGAACAGGGTTTAAATATTAGCCGTGAATTTTAATAAGAACATCTCAAAGTCACGTAGCTTGAAAACTAAACTACATTTCTGTCTTTTAATTAACAACCCGTACAAATCTGCGTCGGTGTAATAAGTTAGAGCAACAAATATGAACTTTTGTAATAAATCCACAGCTCATTTATAATTTAAAGAGCACCAATACGCAGAACTAATCCATTATTAATGCTGTTTGTAGCATTTCCAGTTCAAACTGACTCGTTGTTTTTTTTGTTGTTTTTTTTTCAGTGCTTTGCTTCTAACAGATTTTGGAGATTTACCAAATGTTTTTTATTTTTTCTGACATGTGCCACAGCTGCAGTGCAAACTATGATTCCTAATAAAGTACTGCAGTGTGTACAGTAAGTTGTTTATCAATTTTATGGTACAGAATATGTTCTGCAATCTTGCAGTTGCTGTTGTTCCTGTTTTGTGGGGCCTGAATGCTTTAATAAACATATTTTCTACAGTAAAAAAAAAAAAAAAAAAAAAAAAAAAGGGAATCCTACACAGTTTGATGTCTAACAGGACACAAATAAAACCTGTGTGTTTTCTTTTCTGTAAATAGCATAAAAAGGTAATGTTTCTGCTTTCTCCTTTTCATATAAAAACACTATTTTAAGACTCCACAGCATTTTTTTGTCTCTTCTTGGACGGATTGCAGGTAAGATACGTCTTGACTGATGGCGAAACTTAATTTTTTACACATAAAATAACTGAAAAAATTTAATTGCACCAAATCAAAACTGAGCTTCTTAAAATCCAATTAGTGGAAAACATAAAATGTAGCACCAATAATAAATCCTGGTATATATTTGGCTGTAGGTGCTGTTGTAGCTCTGAAAACATGCTTGGAGACAGTTAGTTATTTTAGCTGTAGTTCTATTTTTATTGTAATGACCTTTCACCACCTCCTGGTCCTGCAAATCACACAAATCCACCAGGACACATTCGTCTCTCCACAGTTCCTGAGAAGCCGGCGGCCCTCTGCTCCCACATGAACGCAAAACGTTTCTCCAAAGATTCAAAATGGGAACAATTCAACACCAGGCGTCTAAATACTGGCATAAATCAGAAAAATAATGTCATTTAGTGGGACAGAGGAAACCAAACAAGATGGCTGTCCATTTATGAATGAATTACTTTTAATAATTAGTTAAATTATCACACAGAGCTATACTAAAGCAAAATTTAAAAATGAGAATAAAGTCATAATATTACCAAAATAAAGTCAGAATATTTTAAGATTAAAGTTATAACTTTATACATGTATTTTTATGTGTTTTTTAAGCATGGATCCAATACTCCATCGCATTGTCAGCATTATAATATTCTCAAACATTTTCTATTCTAAATCCTTATAATGAAATAAAACATCAAATGTTGCATTTAGTTTTTGCATGGCAACTTCAAAAGGTTACATTTCAAGCATAAGTTATAAAACATACAAGGGATACTTTAATTTCTTATATACAACTATTTTAATTACCAATTTGTGCTGAAAATGTGTAGAAAAAGTCAAAAATAATTTTTAAAGCATCAATTTTGTCAAAAACAAATCAGATCTTTCTTGCAGAAAGTCTTGCATAATTAGTAACATTGTTCTCAGTTTATACGAGTGCAGACAAAACAGGAAGCTGTGAGTGAAAACGTAGTGATGTTTGAGCGCAGACTTCCTGTAGTGAGAAGAAACGCTGTGCAGGTAGCAGACAGTCGTTTTTAATCACATTGTTCCCGAACGTCGAGACACCCTGAGGGTTCAACCATCCACCTGTTTGAGACCCAATCACCTAAAAACTAAATCATGAGCCTGCCTGATGCCTGGAAGAGGGAACCCGCGCGGCTCGGAGCGCCTCGGGCTGATGCACAGCGGGACGCCAAAAAACACACAAAATAACGGTTTTCCTGTCACTTCCTCCAAAATTCTGAGATTTAGTTATGTGGTGGGCCACTTGGTATCGTTTGTAACAGTGAGCTTTACAGCCACAACAAACTATCTGTCAGTTTACAACATTTCGATAAAAATACCAGTTGGTTTTATTAGGGTGTTTTCACACCTGATAGTTCTGTAGATTCAATTCAATTTGTTATATTTTCTGCTGCTGTGGTTCTCTTTCTCACTACATTGAGTCAAACCAGCCAAACTGGCTAAAAAAACTCTTCCCCTCCATACCTGTGGGGGCGCTGCACCAGGAAGCATTGAGGGAGAAGCTTCTGAAGAAGATACTGAGCACAACTTCCTTCGTTACAAAATGTAAACAAAAATGGAGTGGCGTCAGATTTTAGCGGTTGTAGCATTTCTCTTTTATTTTTGGCTAAAGACTATTAGCCATTTCTCCCGCTAGTACTAGGTTAGCATCTTTGTTTTGGTGGTAATTTACCCAGAATCCCATGAGCTGTAGTCCACTTCCTGATTTTGGTGCGGTCTCTAGTCTGCTTGGCGTTCATAAAGGCATTCAAACCGAACCAGAGTTCACTTCAACCGAACAGAGACTGAGGTTTGTAGGCAGACCAGATTTTGTTTTTTTGGTCAATTACACATTCTCACCTCCCAAAATGAACCGGACTTTCTAGATAAACGGACTGGAGTTCGATTATGTGGACTAAACAGGACTTATGGAATGAACCCTTATGTTTGACTTAATTTCTCCCAAAAATACCCTGATAATGTCACACCACTCCAAAGCAGGAAGCACATACACATAAGTTAAAAATATATGAAAAAAAGAATAAGATATATATAGTGACAATTCTTTAAGATAAACATAAACATGTTTTCTAACATTTCTTCACTTTTTCCTTTTCTTTCTTTCATTTTCTGACATCCACTTCTTTGTTTTCTATTTTAGTTTCCCCACTGTCCCTCTCCTTCTTCCATCTCTCCATTTTTCCCTCTTATAATTTCCTTTCCTCATTACAACAATGCAGAACAAAGAACAGCAGCAGGAAGCTAATAAACGTCGGGACTAAGTGAGATTCAAGGCAGCTTTAGTGGTTTGGTGAACTTGAACTAACCTTGATTCTCTGCATTCCTCTGCAAAGTCATCATAATCTCTGCTCATTTAATAACTGAATGCTAATCTGATCAGGCTAAGTGCTCAGAAATAACCGAGATGAGATGAAGCTGTTCTTAGACCTGCAGGCCAGACGGATGTGATGTAAAGAGTTCAGGCTAAGAATGCAGTAAAACTGGAAAAATTAGACGAAAAACTCTGACAACCTAGAGCCACTACGGAGGACAATCCAGGTAAAACAGGAAAGAGATTCAATCCTATATTGACGGAGATCAGAAATGCATTAATATTCCATATATTCCTGTTAAAGGAGCGGTGTTATGCATTTTCCAGGCACATTCACTGCAAAAAAAAAATAAAAAAATCTTACCAAGAGTTTTTGGTCTAGTTTCTACTGCAAATATCTTAGAACACTTGAAATGAGACAAAATAACTTACAAGTAACTTTTCTTCAAGATATAACAGCTTGTTTCATCCTTAATATTGATGAAAAGGTTCTAGTTTGCACCGTTACCTAGCAACCCCAGCCAAACAGCCCGTTACCTAACAACCCCAGCCAAGACCAGCCCGTTACCTAGCAACCCCAGCCAAGACCAGCCCGTTACCTAGCAACCCAGTTCTAGTTCCACTGGTAGATTATTTCACTTATAACATGGGAAAAATGTCTTACCAACCCGTAAACGGCAAATGTATCGTTTTTAATACGATTATTTCTATAACAAATCTGCTGCAATAAAAAAACATTTATGTATAAAAATATGTAACCGACTCCTTAATGTGAGAAATGTAATTAAAGCTTTTTAAGTATTAAAAATGTAGATATAGATGTTGGCGTCAAACAAAAACAAAATGCCTGATGTATTAATTATGCTACAAACTAGGAAACAAGTGATGAGTTAAAAATGGGTTTTTTTTGTCCAACAAAACACATTCAACCAATTTAATCTTTTTGTTTTGAATTGATAATGTTCCGATATTTTATATTATCAGGCTTTAAAGGGTTAAGATGCACCAACCAAAAACAACCAATCAGAGCTGAGAAAAGGGGCTTAGTGCTGTCAATCAACCTCATGTGCACCATGCTAAACGTGCTAATGGCAGAGAAACAACTCGGTGTTACAGGAAAACTGCTTATTCAAAATCAATGGATATGCTTGTAAAATTCGGCTTGATTTAAAGCAGAACTCGATAAACTCAAGGGGAATCTGTCTCAGGAATCAGGTAAAATATGTTACATCATTTAATTTGATAAGAAAACAAATATCCAACCACTCAATATGAAATGTTTTGATTTTTAGCAACAATGATTTATTCAGAAAACCACAATACTAAGAAATTATAATAGTTATTCAGTAACCAAAAATCCCTCAGAAATAATTATAGGCTAGATTTAAATCACTCAGTTTAAGACAGCAAAAAAAAACTAAATAATTAAACGTCCAAATATTCCAGTTCTTTTTTAATGAGAATAATATCCACAAAAGAGTCAAACAACAAAACAAAGTCTTGGAAACCGTCTCCGTTTTAATCCAAAGTCCCAATCCAAAACAAAATATCCAAAACGTCAAAACCCCCAAAAAATGAGAAAAAAGATGAGAAAAAAGATGAGAAAAAAGAGTGGTACCACCAAAAATCCCCAAAAAGAAAAATAAAGTCCAGCTCTCACCGGGAGCGTCTTTCTTTCCCCTCGGTGGCGTCCTCTCGCACCGGGCGGCGTCCTCTCGCACCGGGCGGCGTCCTCTCGCACCGGGCGGCGTCCTCTCGCACCGGGCGGCTTCCTCTCGCACCGGGCGGCGTTTCCTGGGTGCAAACTCCGATCCAGTTTCTAAATGCACGATCTGCAGCGCTGGGGTGAACTGTGATCGCTGTTTTATGACTTTTCTTTGATTTTTTACTTGTTTTAAACATTCAATCAAGTCAAGTCTCCCGCTGCACAGATGTGACGGTGAGTCTTCCTCTCTGGTTGCGCCGCTGCGCGCCGACACACACGCGCCTTTTTATCCACTAATTTCATCCACACCTAAAACCAGCATGATTTTACCCAAAATCAGTTATAAACAGTGGAAATTCGGAATAATTTTAACAATGAAATAACAGCAACTGTTCTACAAAACAGTTTGATACATTTACTGTTTACTGTATTCATTCAGAAAAAAACAAACAGAGTGGTTATGTTACATGCTAACCAGCCTCAGCAATCACAACCGTTACAACACAGCTAGGCTAGCAGTGTACCAGAGAGCGGAGGATGATTGACAGCGCAAAGAACTTGAGTAATTTTACTATGAAGTATTTCTGCTCTTACTTGAGTAAAATTTCTGGATTTTCTTCCCACTGAATGACAAACAAACATGTTTTAACCCAAGATTCACCAGACACAGACAAACACCTTTACATTTCGGTCCATCTGATGATACCACTTTAAAATATTAAATGATTGATAACTTGATCAGTTACTCTGTACTTGACTTTTCACCAAATACCTTTTTTACTCTTACTTGAGTAAAAATATGTTGAAGTATTGATACTCTGACTGGGGTAGAGTTTTTTGGTACTAAACTCACCTCTGACCTTAGAAAATGGCCGACGCCGCTGTGTTAGAAGTTTTCCTGTCACCTTTACCCTGGTCCCAGGTGGTTCTGGGAAATGTTGTCCAGGAGAAGCAGACGGTTTTCTGTCAGGACAGTCGAGGCACAGATGGTCAGTTTATGCAACAATCCGGCGTCAGCTAAATCCTCTTTACATAAGTCAGCTTATGGAGCAGCAGACTTTCTGAAAATCACTGTTATTATCACTGAAAACCAAATTAAAGTATGCTGCAATTACTCAAGTATTAAACAAAATTAAAACATTTTTTATGAAGCATTTAGATGCGTAAATGTTTCACATATCTGACTGTGTGGAAAGCAGTAAGTTGCACTATAAGGAGAGAAAGCGACTCTCCTGCCATCATGCTGACCTGTTTCAGTTACGTAACATCCAGAGCAGAGTCGCATTTCACATGTCTGAACAGCAGGATTTTATAAAGACAGATGGAGGTCAGAAAAACCCTGAGAATTCATTTAAACAGTTTTATTAATATACCTGTTTAATAAAACTGAACATTTACGCTCATTTTCAATAATTTATTTAGGAATGGACCTCAAGGTTTATTGTTAGTATTTAATATTGCGATCACTGCACTTCTATAACGTGACAGAATTACGTTTTCACATTTGACAACTTTTCCAGCTGCTTTTTACGTCTAATTAGTTTTCTGTATGTGATGAGACTCACAAATGATTCTGTGAGAATTAAACATTTGTTTAATAATTCAAGAATAATTCATGAAATTAAAGGTCATGTTATTTTTTTGGGTGTGTGAGGTTAAGCTTTACTGCATACATTTATTTTTAATCATTTGACACAAGTCATAAAACAACGTTTTACATTTCTAGACAAACTGATGGGAGAGAATACTTCCTTCAGAAATTTACACCATTAGCATACATTTTAAATACTGTTAACAGCAATATTTAGGTTAATTTACTCTGCCATACAGAAAGAAATGAGTGTTTATTTTAAGGTCATTTTTTCACCATGTTAGTCCTACATTTATAAATTAAATATTTAATTTGAAAGCTAAATACTTTGTTTGCAAACTAAATATTTTGCTACAAATTAAACATTTATTTTTCTCAGTATGTATGTAGTTCCAAACTTTTTATAAAAAAAACTATTCCCAAACTAAACATTTAATTGCCCTCTCTATACCACACACACACACACACACACACAAAGACACGTTGCCATAGCAACTGACAGCAATGCCACTATATGCTTCAGGATTTTATACCAAAAAACACACAAACGTTTCCCACGCAAAGAACAGAACTTCAGTCCATTACTTATTAATAAGTGATTCTGTTGTAGATTAGCTATTAGCCAAGCTAATGGGGGCGGGATCTTACACACCTGACGTCATAGTTTGGTGAGTATTTTTTGTTAAAGCATCCAGAGGTTCGTTCTGCCACTGATGTTTGATATATATTCTGTTACCAACCTGGAAACTTATCACACGTGTCGTCTTTTGTCTCTGCTGATGTCAATACTGGTTTGCAAGTCTAATGTCGTGTTAATGTAAATGTTGGACTTTCCACCCAGAGGTCACAGACAGATGAAGGTGGAACACAAGCCATGCAGATATTCCTGCACCGTCAGCAGTACGGGACCAGCTGAAGGGGCCTGAAGGTAAAGCGTTTGTTTCAGTGACTGATCAGTAATGATCTGGGGTTAATCACTGAAGGAATGGGATCACAGAGTTCCTCTGAGACAAGGTGAGACACCCAGAATAAGCTACGATGTGCAGCTTCAGAGGATTTCTTCTTAGTTCAGTTTTATCCCAATAATAAAATAATATTCTGAAATTAAACATTTAATTTTAAAATAAATATTTAGCTTGCTAACTGAATATTTAGGTTGCAATCTAAATATTTAGCTAAAATACATATTGACTTGTAACTAAATAGCTTGCTAACTCAATATTTACATTGCTAGCTACATATTTAGCTAAAGTAAATATTTGCTTTTGAACTTGATACTTAGTTTGGAAAATGTATATTTAGTTTGGAACTAAAATAGTTAGCAATATAAATATTTTATTTTGAAGCAAACATTTAGTTTGAAAACTAAATATTTAGCTTGCTAGCCACTTAGCTAGGTGTTCAGAACCAATAATATAGACAAATATTTGTAAGTGGTTTAGCTACATGCTAGCTTGTTGGCTAGCATTTAGCTAGAAAGGAAATATTTAGGTTGTGAATTAATATTTAGTCTGGAACTCTGAAATTTCTAAATGTGAAATAACATGGTGAAAATATGACTTTTATCTGAGTAAGTAAAATTGTATTTTGAATTAAACTTTATTTATAGACAAGTTGCAACGTCATGCGTGGAAGATCCTCGATTTCCAAAAAAGGGTAAAAAACTGCTAACTAGTTTTTGCTGTCAAGTTGTCAAAATAACGCTAAATCTGAAATTTACGTAATATATGATTTAAATTCACTTTCATTAATCCTGTACACATCTACAAACATTTCATAAAGTAACATACCTTGTGCCTGATGTCAGCCAGAAGATTAAAGTTTGGCAAACGGAGCAGTTGGGTTTACTTCCGCTAAATGTAATACTGCCAAAATAAGAGCTTGAATTTCAAAATAAAACACGAGGTCCTTCAAAATTTTCCTTCAATTAAATAACCAAGCATGAAACAACCATTTAAATTGTTTATCAATATTATCGGTTCTTTACACTTATACTAACTATTGTACAAAGATAACTAACGAAAACTGAAATTAATTATATAAAAAATGTCAGAAAATAAATAAACCAGCGCAATAAGACCAAATAAATACTCCTGAAAATCTTCAAAACACGTGGAAGGCAACTGGTCAGGACCGCTTTAATATGCAACAAGACAGTCTGAATGCTTGGAAGGTAAATATAAAAAATAAAGGATGAAGTAAAACATTTTGGATTCCTAAATTGCACTTTTACTTTGTTTCGAATGTTGTTGATGGAAGCATCTGTGGAGTTAAAATATTGCTTCTGTGCAAAAAAATTTACTTTCAAACATTGATTTTTATATATTCGTTAAAAATAAATGTAATTATAGAGGAGCTCAAAATTGCAAAACCCATCTTTAGGCTGCAACTGATGCAGGATGTGTGGTTTTTTAAAGAAAAATGAAAGTAATAAAAGCTAAAAATATGTTTTTTATTATTTGAAACGTTTTCTAAATGTTATGAAAATTGAATGTGTTTTTTGAAATACGAATTTTAATTTTTTACATATTTTTTTACAACATTTCATCTGTTTTCAAATAAATAAATATTAATATTTTGGTCCATCATCGCCATTTCCAGAGCATCATCTCTGTCTGCATCCGCCATGAAGGTCAAGCCAAGGAGCTTCACACATTCACAAAAAATAAAATAAATAAGTCATATAAAACACAGTCGCATTGTTCCAGGAATCCATGCATGAACCGTGATTCTGCAGCACACCAACAACCTGCACCAATCCGCCTCTTACCGCAGCTTTAATACACCAAGACTCTATTAAATTTTAAAAAAACACACACAAAAAAACAGCTTTCAGGGTATCAAGCGATCCAAACAATGGGGGGAACTGGCATTGGGGTTTCCATGGCAACTGCAGCAAGCTGCTAAGAGGGCTGCTTTGATAACATATGTCAGACTTGACTGCTTTGTTCACAGCGAGCCTAGCAACAGATTCTGAGTCTGAAATGCAAAGGAAACTCCAATAACTCACAAAAAAGAAACAATCAGATTATTCCTTTTATGTTCATAATGCTCCAAAATATGATTTAATCTGTAGCGATCAGAGCAGTTTCTGTAAATTAGGGATTGCCAAATACAACGAAAAATTTAAAAACTCATAATTCCTGTAAATGCAGCTGCAGCTCTAAGAGCACAGACTGTGAAATTTTGTCTTTTTCCTGCTCGTCTTCATGTCTGTAGTGACTGAACTCCTGTTTGTCTCTGCAGCGTCGGCGGCGGCGTTGGGTTGGGTGGGCGGCTCATACCGCAGCGGCTCAGCGCCACGCGACAAACAAGAGGCAGACAGATGAAAATAATTGGGAGAAAAGCGAGGATGGGAAGATGTTTCTTTGGGAGGAAGACGGATGCGTCAGGCAGAAACATTAGTATGCAACCAAGTTGTTGGCTGACACACAAGAACCAGCAACAAAAACGCCTCAAACATCCAGTTATTGCTCAACTTATTGACATATCTGGCAACATAGCTGGGCAGCTGCACTTCAGTCACACTCCAGGCCTTGACAACTTTTAGTTGATTACACTGCAAAACATAAAGTCTTACCAAGTATTTTTAGTGCAAATAACTTAAAAAGCGACTAAACGAAATTTAAAGTTTTAAGCAAGACATAACCATAAAAATGATTTGACTTTCTTTAGAGTTCTGGTAAATATCTGCATGTTTCCTTGTTGTTTTATTGAATCTTTTGTTATTTTTACCATTGGTGGTTTGAACTTCTGAAATTCATCAAATTTTGTCTGAAATAATTGCTGGAGTAAATATAAAGATTCACTATACAAAAAGCACTGTGTATTTTAATTTGAAGAAACTTATGAAAGACAAAACAAAAATTCAAATCTAAAACAGAAAACTTTCCTTTGATTTGATGTCGTACAGAGAAAATTAAGTCTGCCTGTTTCCAGCTGCAAAATACAAAAACTGCTTTAGAAAGCAACGTAAAGTCTGCATTGTATCACTTTTATTAAAAGTTTTAATTACAAATATCTGTCCAAAAGTCTTTGGACAGATATATTTCTTTATATTTCTCTCCCAGAGTTTTTCCTAATCATTAAAGTGGTCCAGATAAATCGTTCTCCAGCGTTTCTGAAGGTCTTTCAAAGGAGCTTGGCTCCATTTCAGCCCAGAGTCTGACCCGTTTCAATTTGTCTTGAGCCACTTTACTTTCACCAGTAAATCATTTATGAAGAACCCACAACCCCTGAACTTTTCCCCATTTTCTACTTTAATTAAAACCCATCAAACTCAAACCTGGCCATTATGGAAGAAAATGCGAGAAGAAAGTTATTGTTGAAAGAAAGACGTCAGTTTCTTTTAGACTAATCTGTGAGGGAAAACTGGGAGGAAATCTGATTCAAAATGGCCGCTCCTCGCATCAACATTAGAAATACTGTCTTTTTGTATGACTACAACTTTTTGAGTGTTTTACACTTATTACTTAAGTCATTTTGTATTTTTGAAGGTGAAAGATATTTTTGTACTCAAATACATTCCAAAACTTGTACTTTTACTTTTACTACAATATTTTTTCATACACAAGTATCTGTATTAGGGCTGTTGTAAAACAATATTCTAGTAATCGAGTACTCTATCTATTATGGTTACGATTAATCGAGTAACCAGAAAAATCGAATCACGTCAAGCAATTAAAGGTTGCTTATTGGTCGCCCAAAAAAAAAACGACAAAAATTTGGACGTTATGCTACTAGCACTTAGCAACAACTCATAGGCGGAAGTGAGACAAATAATGACCCAGCCGGAACACAGTGCACTAAATAATAAAACATAATTTAATGAAGCTTCAAGGCAGATTAATTTTCCTAGAGAAATTTTAATAATTGAAGCAATGCTACAGCGCTAATCTACTTCTACTTGAGGACAGAACGTGACTAATTTCAACACATGTGAACGTCACATGTGTATTATATATATATAATACTAAGATAAACATCAGATATTTACTGTAGTACTTACTAACAAACTAACAAAATTAGCTTGGTTAATGTAGCTTTTATCTGCTAGCTAAGACGGACACTTACCAAGATGGCGGTTTCATTTCCTCTGCTGCAGATTTCAATTCTTTTTGTTTTAATTTTTTTTTATATTTCTTCTGAAGAGTGCGGTAGTGTGTTTATGTGTGTATTGGTTTGATTTGAAGCGTGTGTGTGTGTGTGTGGAGGGGGCGGGGGGGGTGATCTGCCCCCCTCCCCCTCCCTCTCTGCGGTCCTTGGCTCGTCTCGGTTGCCATGGCAGCGCTCGCATTGCCGCAGGCTGGCTGTAGCGCGGCGCGCGCGTTGAAAAAGAAAGCAAGAGGGAGACGGATCACTGCGGAGAATATGTTTTCCAATTCATTACCCCTACACCAAACCCCCCTGTGCCAAAACCCCCCCACAAAAACACTCCAAAAGAAAAAACCAAAAGCAGGAACCAGGAACCATCAGACCTGGCAGGGCGGCAGAAAGGCCGCGGCGCTGCTCAGTAGTCCACACACGTTGGATCTAAACTTCAGACTGCATTTATTATTCAACCCCGTCTTCTTCCACGGCAGCCAGCTCTGCAGCTGAACACACACACACACACACACACACACACACACACACTGAGACATAAATTGCATCAGTCTACTGCCTTTAGATATAATGTATTACAGTGCAGAATCAGCCTGCAGAAGGAGTCACCTCAATTCACCCAAACATGAGGACTTTCATCTTGTCTTCTGTCATATTCAGACAAGGTTTTTTTATTTATTTATTTTTATTATTATTATTATTATTTCTCCCCAATATCATTACTGTGTTCAGGTGCAGCTCTGGTGCTCTGCACTGCAAAAACACAAAATCCTACCAAGTACTTTGGGTTTAGTTTCTAGTGCAAATATCTTAATACAAAATAATCAGCCAGTGACTTAAAAGAAGTTTTACTTCCTGATTTAATGCCTTGAAATTGGGCCTCTGTCTCTTTAAGAAGCCCCTGTTCTTTCTGAAGCTCTGCCCAACATGGCTCCTCTACTAACGTTTTTACCAGCGATACTCTGAGACGTAGGTCCTATAGTGAGATCAGCAGTTCCACCAGATGTTTGCTAATTGCTGCTGGCTAGTCTGAAGGAGCAGAGTGGGGGAATTAGAAGCTTGGAAACTGTAGCTCTGAGGAGAAGCTGCGCCTCATATTTCTTTCTAGATTAAATCGCTTAGCACCAGCATTCTCCAATATCGCTTTGCATTTGTTTAAATTACTTCACTCAGGACTTAAAAATAGAAAATGATCATATGATGG
The DNA here is from genome assembly GCA_903066825.1 of Alfaro cultratus. NCBI lineage: Eukaryota > Metazoa > Chordata > Actinopteri > Cyprinodontiformes > Poeciliidae > Alfaro > Alfaro cultratus. Next base: position 43,219 of record CAEFZX010010082.1, read on the forward strand.
CAACTTTGACTTTGATTTTTGCTTTTTTGTTCATCATATTGTTCCAGTGTTTGAAATGCTAACTGTATTCACAGACGTGTGAGCTGCAGCTCATGTTTCTTAATTTATCATCATCTCATTGTTGACACCCAATAGCTGTACATGTTCTTCCAACATAGCAAAAAAAATAAATTTACTGTAACATTTACTTTGGTCCAAACAACAGGATAGTTTTCCACTTTTACCTCCAAAAGCCAAAGAAAATCAAAATGCAACATTTATTTTGGTCATTTCTATTTGCATAATTCTGTGGTTAACGGAAACACAGAAAAAGCTTCACACTATCAGAGTTTCCATTGACCACATATCTGCACAATTTGACATTTTGAAAATAAATTTGCTTAATGAAAAAAATTTTAATTTCTCATTTTTTGATAAAAGGTTTGGAGCTAGCATGTGGTGGAGTTTTTTTGCCTTACCAAAATTGGTTTATTTTGCAAAACTGCAATGGAAACATTTAATTTGCATCAAACGAGTCACATGATCACCAACCGGATGAAGACGACAGGAAGTGGCAGGAGAAGGATGGCACCGCATTTATTGTGTGAACAAAGTTATTCACGTGTGACTTTAATTTCATTTCTTATTTTATGTAAACGCTGCAATTGCGAGATTTAGTTTTTTCAACATGGCTGACTATTTAGACAGCTTTGCGCACGTTTGTAATGGAAACGCAGTTACTTGTAGTGAATGCAGAACAAAAACTGGCTGTGGGCGACATATTTAAGCGGTTAAAGTTTGTCTTTCTGTGCAGCACAGAGATAAACACACACAGAGTCACCGACGGATGCATGAACAGAATCCTGAGCTCTGGGGCTTCATTCGGATGTTTGTTTCATCCGATGATCTGCTGACAGCAGAATAAATATGGTGGAAATGAGATACGGATCTGACACGTCTTCTTGATCACATTGCTGCACACACACACACACACACACACACACACACACACACACACAGATTTCTACTGATGCAACAACAATGACAAAAAAATGACCAAATCATCTTTTTCCCGTGGAATGAGATCCAGTTTTGTTCAGTTCAGCTGTTCTTTACTGAGGCTGTTTGTGTTCAGAGTGAATTTATTTATTCTAATAAATGTCAATGTAAATATGTGGCTGGAGATTTTAAAGAAACATAATTGTAAAATGTATTTACTGTGCTCCTACAAAATATTTAAAACTCAGACTTGAGCATGTAGAGACACAAAAGACAATTACAAAGCCAGTCTTCTATCACCTGGAGAATATTTCCAGGATTAAAGGACTAATGTCACTGCAAGACTCTTTAGTCACATTGATTACTGCAACAGTAACTGTGTTTCCATTGACCTTAAAAGTGCACAAATTCGATATATGATAACAAATTTGCTTAATGGAAACGTGGCAATTTCTAACAAAATCATATTTTTTGATTAAAAAAGTTGTTGTGCTGAGATGAGGTGGTTTGTTGGCTGCATCAAAATTTGTGTATTTCGTAAAACTGCAATGGAAACACTTTCCTCACATCACAACAGTCACATGATCAACAACCGGATGTTACTACTGGCGGAAACCATGAAGAAGACGACAGGAAGTGGCAGGAGGAGGATGGCGTAGCGTTTTTCAAAGACACGTCAACAAATGTGTTCAACTTTGATTTTAATTGTGTTTCTCATTTAATCGAAACACCACAAATGCGAAATTGTGTTTTTTAGACATTAGCAGAATATCAACACTTTTAATTTCTGTGTTGAAAGTGTGTTTTGTTTTTGGACTTATGCAATTTTCTGATATTAATTGTGTATTTTTTTTCAACTGTAAACAAAATAATCATCATAACAAAAATAAAGACTTGAAAACATCCATTTTATTGAGTCAATATGTTTCACTTAGTTACTATAGTTAATTGAATTAAACAGTTTTTACTCAGATTTATTGATTATGACACAGAAGTGTTACTGACAAATTTAAGATGTGCTCAGAAACCAAAGCGAGTTTTATTTAAAGTTAAAATTGTTTTCTTTAAAAGACTCTCTGCTCAACTCAACCTTTTCGCTGCAAATTAAAATTGTTTCACCTATTTTTCATCAGGTTCTACAGAGTCCTGCTAATGACCCAATAACTCCAGGTCTGCTGCATCTCCTCCGTGAACTGAACCTATAAATAAATTCAACAAGAACAGATCACACCTGTTCATAATGATGAGCCACAATTAAACCTGAGGAGGACATACATGTTTTCTCCGTTGAATTAAACAGATTTACAGACTTCTTCCATTAGGCACAAGGTTTGTTATTTGGTTATGGGTTTTTTCTTGTCAAAGACTTTTAAAAAATTCTGTTTTTTCTTATTCATAAGAGCAAATCTGGCTGGCAGAATAAGAAGAATGTCAAAAAAGATAATTTTTTCTTAAAAGTGTCTACAGGTAAGCTTGGGTTGCTAGGTGACGGGCAGAGTTCCGCTGGTGTTGCTAGGTGACGGGCAGAGCTCCGCTGGTGTTGCTAGGTGACGGGCAGAGCTCCGCTGGGGTTGCTAGGTGACGGGCAGAGCTCCATTGGGGTTGCTAGGTGACGGGCAGAGCTCCGCTGGTGTTGCTAGGTGACGGGCAGAGCTCCGCTGGTGTTGCTAGGTGACGGGCAGAGCTCCATTGGGGTTGCTAGGTGACGGGCAGAGCTCCGCTGGGGTTGCTAGGTGACGGGCGGGGCTTGGCTGGGGTTGCTAGGTAACGGGCGGGGCATGGCTGGGGTCAGGAGGTGAAGGGGCAGCGCCTGCTGATTTGTGATGTTACATTCTGGAGGTTTTTGAAACGGTTTGTTTTCCAGACACCAAAAAATATTAATTTACTGCCAAAACCCATTTGGCTGTTTTTTTATAAACACTTGGGCTGTTTTTAGAAACAGTAGAAACCCAAATTAAAGTACAAAAATGTGGAAAATGTGAATTTTGCACAATACGCCACCTTTAGATGGGAGCTCTTGCCGTTACACATCATCCATCTGAAGCAGAGGGAAAGCAAAGTCTCACACACCTTCAACATACCTGCAAGGATACACACATCTCTGGCATTATTTCTGACTCACAGAGAGACATTTCTGGCTTTCCGCTTTACTGGCTGGCAGCTAAACCAACAAAATCTGCAGGTTGAGCTGTGTTAGCGCCATGGTGGATAAAACAAGAAGCAGGAGTGAATTTCTGCCAAAAGATTTACCCTTCTGAGATTTTTTTTAGTTTAATCTCAGAAGTTTTCTAGTAAAAAATAAGGAAATTTTGAGTTTGAAAAGTCAAAAATTTTGCTAAAAGAAAATATGAGATTCTGAGATTGATTTCAGAAAATTTCATGAAAATATTTGGAAATTTCTGAGTTTGAAAAATCCAAAATAATCTTAAAAACAAACACAATTTTTCCAAGATTAATCTCAGAATTTTTCTAGAAAAAAGGAGGAAATCTTTGAAGTCAAAAAGTTTGTGACTTTTGGAAATTCAGTTTGGAAAGTCAAAAATTTGCAAGAAAAAAAGAAAGAAAGATTAATTTCAGAATCTTTTTGAAGAAACAAGAAAATTTCTGAGTTCCAAAAATTTTAATCTTGGTTGAAAAATACTCATAAATTTTGAAATAAATTGCAGAATCTTTCCAGAAAAATATGGCTACTTATGTTTGAAAAGTAAAAAAACATCCTAGGAAAAACTCATAAATTTTGAGATTAATTTCATAAATTTTCTGGAAAAAATCTAGAATTTTCTGAGTTTGAAAAGTGGAAAATTTGTGAGAATTTTTTTTTTCTAGAAAAAAACACAAGTTTGAAAAATCTAAAATTTTCCAGCAAATTTTTGATTTTTCAAACCCAGAAAATTCTTTGTTTTTTTCTGAAAATATCTGAGCTCAAACTTTTAGATTTTTTTTTCTCACAAATATCCGATAATTCGATTTTTTTCAAACTGACAAATTTCTTTGTTTTGTCTGGAAGATTTCTGAGTTTTTGTAGCAAATTTTAACTTTTCAAACTCAGAAATATCCTGGTTCTTTTTTCTGAGGTTCTTAGTGGAAATTTACTTTTTTGTGAATACAGTGGCCCTAAATGCCATCCTGGAGCTGCAAGGTGCTGCAAAATCTGGTCAGATGGACATGCTTCCCAGGCTGGGAGCATGAATGTGTGAGTGTGTGAGTGTGTGTGTGTGTGTGTGTGTGTGTGTGTGTGCCACAGATGGTGAGGCTGTGAAAGCACCAGAGGTGCCTGAGCTCATTAGGAAGCAGGACCATGCTCCGGTGCAGAGCGGAGAGAAGCAGGGTGGGGGTGATGCAGAGCCCAGCCTGAAATGTTTCACCTCAGAGTCAAAGATCCGATGATTCTCCGTCAGTCGCCTCAGAAACCAACATTTACAAATCCTTCCTCTGCGTTCAGACACCAGGAGGACATCCCTCACATCTGTCGGGAGAAATAAGTGTTTAGAAGGTGAGAGGTTGTTGAGGCTGCAGGCTGAGCTGTGTGGCCCACAGGCGGGACTCTGGCGCCACCTACCGGCCACAGAAAGGTTTCCTCCTCTGCGTCCGGGAAAAACGGCAAAGTTGATCTGGAAGTTTAAGTTTTTATTGAATTAAATGTTGGGTTGGGTAGTAATTAGTCACATTTACCAACTTTAAAAAAAATAAAAAATATTATGTTAAGAGTATTCTTACTGCGCTGTACTTTGAGTAACTTTATTATGAAGTATTTCTTCTCTTACTTGAGTCAAATCCACTTAATAAAAAAAAAGTTTTAACCACAAATTCACCAGACAGAGACCTGCAGTTTCTGTTAAACTTTCATATTGAAAGATTTGGAAAACTTTTCTTTTGCCTAATTTTATTTTTTGTTACTTATATTATTGTCATTTTGATCCCTAAAACACCAAATTTTCCACTTACCTTTATATTTTGGTCCAAACCTTCATATTTATTATAATACTGAGATGAATAAAAACATTTGTTGCAGAGGATTTTATTGAGAGGAGTCAGAGTAACGAAAACTGAATTAAAAACATTATTTAGCTGTTATTTATTTAGGATTTTCACTTTTCAGTCCATTTTTAGTCTTCAGTTGCACATTTGTTTTAACCCGAGTTTTGATCTGCTGTATTATTTTTCTTCTGTTCTAAATTCGCACTTACTGTTTTTGTTTTTTAAAACCATAGTTTGAATCTACACTCTGCTGCTGGTGCACGTGAATTTACTCAATCTGGGACAATAAAGGATATTTATTTATCCTATTAAATGTTATTTTGTTGGGAATAAAACCACATTTCAGCTGCTATCTCAGAATCACTCGGATCTTTAGAAAAAAGCTCTTTAATCTTCTTTCATCCATGTTATTGTTGGATATCAGGGCCAAAAATTTGGTTTTCATTCCTCCAGGATGAAATCACATCTTAAGGAAACTGTTGGTCTGAATTCAAAACTGCAGTACAAAAAAAACACCAAACACTTTTTCCCCTCTTTAAAAGTTTCTTTAATTTCTTTTCAGAGTTTTGTGACCCAAATCAGTCCTGAAAGCTTCAGCTAAAAAAACAACAGTAAATCTGTGGTTGTGTAAACAAACACATCGACACAGAGCAAATCTAAGCTCATGAAAACCACCAGGAGTCGACAGGAACTGGACCAAACGAGGTCCAGTTCCCCGTTTCCCATCCTGCCGCCTCGTCCAGCGGCTGTAAGGGAAACTGGCCTTAAAGAGACAGAACGTAACTTTCACAAGAAATGTTTACAAACTAATTATGATTTAAGACAGATAACATGTGAAAAGGTTGACCTCTTCTGCGTTCTCCCAGTGCTAACTAGATACAACCAATCAGATCCAGGAGGCGGGTCTTAGGGCTGTCAATCACCTTCCACTGAGGAATGCTAAGGCTAGTTAGCGTAGCCATATCCAATGATGGTGGATAAACAGTTTTCTTGTAAGGGTGAGTTGTCTGCTTCTAGCATTTTTAGCAAATGATAAATGAGGTTGATTGACAGCGCTAAGCACCGCCTCTAGGCTCTGATTGGTTGTTTTTGGTCATTTCTTCTGATGTCAATAGCAGGTCAGGGATGAGGTGGAGGAGATTGATCTTTACAGAGATTAACTATCTCATAAACATGACAAAAAAAACTTTTTTATGAAATGCTGCAGCTTTAAGAGTTTACGTCTGAAGACATTTAAAGATGGAGGGAATCAGGAGTGAACGTCCTCCTCAGTTCTGCTTTTCTTCTTCTTCTTCTTCCTCTTCCCTGAACTCTCTGCTGCGTCACCGTATAAAACGTCCAGCGGCTCACATTTCACAGAACCTGGTTCCACCTTAACTTTCACACTGGGCTCCAGTCCCTCCTCCACCTCCTCCCGCCCCCTGTCCTTCTTCTTCTTCTTCTTCATCGTCTTCTCCTCTCCGAAAGGAAGCCCCGCCGCCGTTTCGTCCAGATTTTCGTCAGATGGTTCCTGTTTCATCTGCAGCAACACTTCCACGTCTTCCGACTTTATCCGCTTCTCTTTCTTCTTCTTCTTCTTTTTCCTCTTCCTGCCTTCCTCCTCGTCATCCTCACCCACTCGGCCTCCATCTTCTACGAACTGCTTCATCACCAGCGGCCGCAGCGTCGTCGACGACGGCCCGAAAGCTGCTCCGTCCGTCTCGTCCTCTGCCACGTAGGTGAGCTTTGGAGTCTTGCTGCCGAACGGGTGGAACCGTTGCTTGAGGCCGGCTGGGACGGCGGGCGCCGGGGCGGCCGGCACGACGTGCGGCCTCCGCTCGCCGCCCGCGTCCCCGTAGCTCTCGCAGATGTTCAGCAGGCCGGAAAAGGCCGGAGCGAAGACGAAGCCGTCCGACGTCCGGCTGTCGCTGGTGAGCAGGCGAAAGTCGTTGGGGCGGGACGACGCCAGGACGCTGTAGCTCTGCTGGACCGGTCCGACCGGAACCTTCATGGTCTGGAGACCCGACAGGGGAACCTGGACGCCGCTGAAGCTGCAGGAAAAACAAGTGGAGAGTTGGAATACACTGCAAAAACACAAAATCTTACCACATCATTTTTGTCTAATGTCACATACCCTAAAATACTTTAATTAAGATAACTACATTTCCAGCAAAATATAGCAGCTTGTTTTAAGTGAATAATTCCTTAATATGGATGAAAAAGTTCTAGTTAGTTCCACTGGTAGATTATTTCACTTATAACAAGACATTTTTCCCCATGTTATAAGTGGAATAATCTGCCAGTGGAACTAAAACTGGGTTGCTAGGTAACGGGTGGTGCTTGGCTGGGGTTGCTAGGTAACGACGCGGTTACCAACACGAACTTTATCAACATTAAGGAATTAATGACTTAAAACAAGCTCCTATATTTTGCTGAAAAGTTACTTGTAAGTTTGTTTTGTCTTATTTCGAGTGAACCAAATATTTACACAAGAAACTAGAGTAGAAATACTTGGTAAGATTTTAACAGGAAGAACATTGACGTTTGTGTGGGTAGGTTGTTCTCCAACATTACACTGCAAAAACAAAATCTCATCAAATTTATTGTATGTAATACAGAGATCTACAAGAGATCTTTCCTGCCAACAGCCATTACAATATACAATAAGTCATTGAAGAGTTACAACATTTAATTTCCCTTTGGGATTAATTAAGTATTTCTGAATTTTAAATTTTCTTTGAAATCTTTCATGTTCACTGCAAAAACACAGAATCTTACCAAGTATTTTTGGTCTAGTTTCTTCTGATAATATCTTAGTACACCTTAAATAAGACAAAACTAACTTACAAGTAACTTCTTAGCAAAAGATGACCTTGTTTTAAGTCAGTTAATTAACTTTGATGAAAAAGTTCTAGTTCCACTGGTAGAACATTTCACTTACAACAAAACATTTTTCCTATAAGTGAAATAGTCAGCGTTCCGGCTGATTTTTTAGGCAGACCTGTTGCAGTAATCAATGCAACCACAGAAACACATGGATGAGTTCCTCTAATGCTGAGATATTAGCCCTCTAATCCTGAAAATGTTCTCCAGGTGATAGAAGCCCGACTTTGTAACCGTCTTTATGTGTCTCTGAAGGTTCAGGTCAGAGTTCATCCTGATCTCCAGTTTCCTGCTGTAGTAACTGAAGCTGAGCGTTTTCTCTAGATCGATCCAAAGATAATAACTTCAGTTTTGTTTCCGTTCAGCTGGAGAAAGTTTTGGCACATCAACACATTTATCCGTTCTTAGCTTCTGTTCACTGATTGGACGGTTCAATGGTCACCTGGTGACATCATAATGTAGAGCTGTGTATCATCTGCAGATTTATAGTAACTATTTTAATTTCTTGATATGACCTGAGCTCAGAGCCGGCCCAAGGCATATGCAAGTTAAATGGCTGCTTAGGGCCCCTAAAACACAAAGCTATAATGATGATTTTATTAATTTGAAATGAAACCATCATTTTCCAATTGAGAAGACGACAAACAGGAAGGAAACTAAGGTTTGTTTTAATAATATCTTCATAAAAATGGGGATTAAAAAAAACACACACAAAAACTCGTTGGACATAAAGTCTTTGTGGACTGGATTGAACCAAGATCTCCTCACCAGCTGCTATTGCTCTATAAAATCCAAAATTGGTCAGTAAACTACGGCAGAAAAACTGACAATCATCCCTGACTGAGTTCTGAGAGGATTTTCAACCTCACGTTCCCGCTGAAACGGAACAACAGCAAGAGAAAGCAATGAGGACAAAGCTTAATTTCCATTTAAGTTCTTGTAAAGATCGGAATGCATGATAACAGACGCAAGGAGCACAGGCTGTACCCACCAGTGGGGGTCAAAGCTGGCAGGAGCTTTAACGAGCCACAACTCGTTCTCGTTGTTCCTCAGATTGTCTGCCAGCGTGCTGCTGCAGGGGACGTGGCAGAAAGACACAAAGTCCTCAGGACACTCCAACCGTGCGGTCTTCCTCGCTGCACAAACAAACAAGCGATTCTTCATTAAATAAGAATTAGAAAGCGGAAGATCTGTCGGCTTAGCTCTATGTGGGAAAACGCTTCCACGTGTTTTTGTTTTGTTTTTATTGGGATGTTTTGTGATGGACAAACACAAATAAAGATCTGAAAAGTGAGGGAATTTTATTCAATTATGGTGTCAAAATGCACAAAAACTTCACTGTAAAAACACTAAATCTTACCGAGTATTTTTAGTTTCTAGTGCAAATATTTTAGTACACTTCAAATAAGATTAAACTAACTTATAAATAACTTCTCAGCAAGATGCAGATTAGTTTAAGTCAATAATTCCTTAATGTTGATGAAAAATCACATTGGCGGATTATTTCTAGGCCTGTCGCAATAAATCAATTAATCCCATGATAAATTAGAACGAGATCAATCATTTCCACGATTTATTGTTTTTCTTGTTTTTTTAATATATATTTTTCTACCAAAAACTGGATGATAAAAGTCTTCAGTTTGGTGCTTTGGTCTCAACTATCCCTTTTTTTAAGAACAATTTTGTTTACAGAGACTTCATAATTCATTTTATTTGTTGTTTTATTTATTTTGGATGCTTAAAATGTCTTCCAGTTCCAGTGTTAAATGATTAGAATTTAAAGTTATTGATACTTGGTAATGCAATACCATTATATTGCTTGAAAATGGTTTAAAAGCAACAATATTTTTGTTTATTGCAATAACTTCTGGGACACTATCATTCACAAAAAAAATATTGCGACAAGTCTATTTGTTTCACGTATAAAATGGGAAAATGTCATGTTATACGTGAAATATTCTACCAGTGGAGCTAGTACTTTTTATCAATATCAATTAATTACTGACTAAAACAAGTTACTTGTAAGTTAGTTTTGTTTTATTTCAAGTTTTCTAAAATATTTGCACAAGAAGCTAGACCAAAAATACTTTTTTGCAGTGTACCAAAGTAATTTTTAGGATAAATGATCAAAGGTTTTGAAGTAAGTATTCATTTTAACAACAAATGAGTCTTAAAGGAAAGCTAAAATGTCATAATAAAACATAATAATAAATAATAAAATGTCATAATGTCATAATGTCAAAATGTCATAATGTCATAATAAAATAGACTTTCTCTTTTTTTCATTTTTAGGAACAAAGTCTGCATAAAATGTATTTGGTTACAAAAAGACACGTTTCACTACAAAAACACTAAATTTCACCAAATACTTTTGGTCTTGTTTCCAGTTCAAACAACTGAATAAAGACAAACTTAAAAGCAACTTTTCTGCAGCATATAAGAACTTGTTTTAAGTCATTAATTTCTTAATGATGATGAAAAAGTGGTAAGAAATGTATGGAATCCACTACCGCCATCTACTGGCATGGAGTGCGTCTCAAACTATTATTTTATACATAAATTACCAGTATTCTTATTTTGTTAAGCAACTTTGTTGTTTAACAACACGCATATACAAACTAGTTATCTCTAATTCATATTGAAAGTGTAGCACACGCGGTAATATTAAGTTTTTGGTCTGAGATAACATTTTAAAACCCATTTCTTTTTGCACCAACTTAGCTTAAATTACATCCGTTTGCTTACCGGGTTCTTTCTGCCGTTCTGTTGTTTCCGTGGCAACGTTATCCGTTTCATCTTCGCTCGAAGACGAAGAAATGTCTTTTGGCATGTTTTATAGTTCAAAAATAACTGCTAACGATATAACTCACAGCGTTTTTTAGCTCAACACACATGGCTCTGAGGTGGGAATGAACATGTGTTGACACAAAGTCAACCCAGACTTGGAGAACTTCCGGGTCACGGTGGATCGTAGTTCCACCTCCCGGTTTGATGGTAGTGTCTGAGTTGGTAGCGCCGGTCAAAAGAACTCAAATACCCACAATCCCCCTCGAACTATTACGTAACCTACCAGCGTCTGTCGGGGGAAAAACAGTTGACAGGAGCGAGAAGTAGGCCGAATAGGATAAACAAGGCAAATATATGAAAAAGAGCTTAGACGACTTTAATATTTGTCATTATTTTTAATGTTTAAAATGAGTAGCGTTTTTCTAAAGTTGTGTTGGGTCTGTTAAGGCGGAAAGTTTGTCGAAAAGAGAGGGCTACACCTGTCGAACCGAAATAGGTTAACGAAGCTAACCTGCGTTAGCACGTTAGCGTGCTAGCTGGCTGTTTGAACCCGAGCAGGTGTGCCAGGTGGCCCGCCAGGCAGCCATGTCCTCCCCTTCTTCGTCGTCCAGGCGCCAGTGGTGCTACTTGTGCGACCTGCCGAAGATGCCATGGACCGTGGTGTGGGACTTCAGCGAGGTGGTCTGCCGCGGCTGCGTTAACTACGAAGGGGCTAACCAGATCGAGTTCCTGATAGCAAGCGCCCGCCAGCTGAAGCGGAGCCACGGCATGCAGGACGGCAACGTGAGGTCGCCCGGCCCCTCTCCCAACAAACACGGCTCCTTAACAAGAGCAGAGCCGGGGCCGGACGGCGGAAGGCAGCACTCGGAGCGCTTTGAGCGGGGAGGGAGAGGGGAAGGCGGCGGGACGGCGATACGCGTGCCGCCCAACGGGCTGCACCGCGACGGACAGCCGCCCCAAGAGGTGAACCGCCAGAGCCCCAGCAGCAGCCGGAGACCCATGATCGGAGCCGCCATCCCGCCCAATCTGGTGTCTCAAAGCATTGCGGGAATGCCTGGGCTGCTTGCGGGCATGCCAGCGGGTCTGACCGCCAGGACAGCGCCGATGAGCAGCCCGATGATCTTCCCGGCGCCGGTGCTGGCTGAGATGAGCCGCAGACAGCTGGGGATCGGGATCTCCTCCTTCATCACTCCGGAGCTGGAGCGGGAGCTCATTTCCTCCCAGGCCAAGTCCCAGACTCAGACCCAGGCTGGCACCAGCGGCAGCAAGAGCACAAGCCTGTCTTCTTCGTCTTTTTCCATGGCTGGTGGCGTGAGCCAGACGAGCCCGAAGCCCGCTTCATCCCCGGCCAGGCAGCAACGCCCCCCGACGGCCAGGTCCGGAGCCGAGCCTCTGGGATCCAGCAGCTCCGCGGAGGCAGCCACGACTGCTGCGGCGTTACCCAACAACGGTGCCTCCGAGCTGGGGTCGGCATCTGTCAGCAACACCCATCCGACCGGAAACACGCTGTCCTGCACGCTGTGCCATGAGAGGCTGGAGGACACACACTTTGTCCAGTGTCCATCAGTGCCTGGGCACAGGTTTGTTCTCTGTTGTTTATCTGGACTTACTGCGGCTTTTTTTTATTAGTGCTGCAGCTAACGATTAATTTAGTAATCAATATTTCTAGACGATTAATCGATACAAAATTGGCACATGACACATTGTTAGAAATTTAAAAATGCAAGGAAACTCAATTCTGTTTTTAGATTAAGAAAATAAAAGAAACATTTCCGATTCAATAATGTTTCTTTAGTGCTTGATAAATCGGAGATTTCAAGCTTATTTTATAGAATATTAAAAATACATTTAAAATTGCAAATGAAAACATTTTTTTTTTCTTTAAATAAGAAATAATTTTATTGATAAAATGGCATAATATAGCATTCCTTTAGCATACGCTTGATCATGTGTAGCTAAAGAATTGATTAATCAATTATTTCAATTGGTGCTGAAACGATTACTCCCATTCAATGATTAACCTATTGAAATAATAATCAAATAAGTTAGTAATTGATTAATCACTTAAGTTCAATTTACAAATTTTAAAAATGCAATTTCCAGAAAAAAAAAACAATCACAGCAGCAATTAAGCCAAATATGTATAAATGTACATTTGCATTCAAGATAAAAAAAAGAACAAAATCTGTATGTTTCAGCCAAAACTCCTGAAGTTGTTTTTGCTTCTCCTGGTTCAGATTCACTAGATAAAAAAATGTTGATGTATTTTAGGCAATAAAATGTTTGTTTTCTTATTTAAAAAGAGAACTTTAATTATTTGTTTGTTTTGCTTTTTTATTATTATTTCAAATATTTTCTACAAAAGACTTAAATGGTCAAATAAAAAATCTGTATTATATGCCAAACCTTTTTATCCGATAAGACGATAAAACAATTAGTAACTAAAACAATAATTAGCAGGCCTGTCACAATAACAAGTTTTACTGGATAATAAATTGTCCCAGAAATTATTGCGAAAAACGATGATGATGTCATTTTAAGATCATTTTAAAGGAAAAATAATAATGGCTTATTAGTGAAAGTATCCACATTTAAACTTTAAATTCTTAAGAACATTTAACGCAGCGGTGGTAGATTAGCTAATTTAAATATCTGCTCTACTTACGATCTGTCAGAGAGTAGTTTAGGTCGCCTATTTTTTATTTTTTAACTGAATTGAAACACCAAATTCCACAGCACAGGTACATGCTAAAGTTGTCAAAGTCAACCTACCATTGCTGAACTACTTCTCTCTCCCTCGCTATTTGTTTCTTATTTAAAAACTTTTTCCTGACCTCGTTATCTAGTTTATGTAGTGTTGGAAATTAGTTGCAAAGCACTGCACCTTTTTTCTTTTATATATCAGGCAAACATTTAAGGGAAACGGCTAAAACCAATGCTAATCCTCGGCTAGCAGTAGCTTTTTTTGCCCTCCAGAAGGGAGATGGAAATTATAACAGCTCTATACTAGTTGTATTCTCATAAATGTTTCCTGTCTCTCATTTCAAATGCAGGTTCTGCTTCCCCTGCACCAGAGTGTACATCCAGAGCCGGCGGGGCGACGGCGAGGTGTACTGCCCCAGCGGTGAGCGCTGCCCCCTGGATAACTCCCCCAACAGCCCGCCCTGGGCCTTCATGCAGGGAGAGGTCTCCACCATCCTGGGCGCCGTTCCGGCTCCAGCGGGGTCCGCGTTGGCAGCAGCATCCGGAGCCAGTTTGGGGTCGGGAGCTGCTCCGGCGTCTGGATCAGGGAGCGGAGCAGCAAGCGGCGCAGGTGGAGGTGGATCAGGAGGAGGAGGAGGAGGAGACGTCACTGTTAAGAAAGAGAGAGAAACGTGATGGTGACGCGGACCGAACAGCAGCAGGCGGGTTCATTTCACATCTAAAAGCTCTGCAGAATAAAGCATTTAGGTTTCAGACCCACTGTTTCAATTAATTGTTGTTTTTATGTCATAATTATGTTTTTCTTTTTGTTTCTACAGATTTGGATTCAGTACAATAAGAGATGTCTACACTGGACTGCTGAGGGACCCAGAAAAGAAACACAACAACCAACAAAACCAGAAATCCTCCACTACACAGGTTCTAACTTCAGTTTAAACAGCATCGTAACAGTTCAGAAGCTTCTGTTTTTCTTCATAATTTCCCTTTAAAGATCATTTTTCTCACCTGAAAAGGACTCGATATATTAGTTGTTCTCATTTAAAACGAATGTAAGGTACATTTCTACTCACCGAGTCAACTCTCCAACACAGGTCAACATCTAAACATTGGTTATAATTGAGTTTTTGCTGCATCCTCAGTGATGCAAAGGTGCTAAACATCACATTAGAAAAGCACCACAACATGTGATTTATGTGTCCATGGCCTCATACATAACAATCCAAGTGCTTGGCTTTGTTTCTGTTTGATAAACTCAAATAAAAAAGGCTAACCTGCACTGGCTCAGTTAGTATACTAAGATCACACCAACACAGCAGCTGACATCCAGATTTCTAGTTCCTCTGTAGACGAAAATAAATTCATTCAGTAACGTTTAGGAGCCGAAAGTCAGATAAAACTCTTCGCCTTCTAACCCAACAGTCTTTCTTCTCTACACAACAGCAAATTGTTTATTTTTCTGAATTTTATAACTGAATGTCCCCTAGAAACCAAAAGGACTTCACAGAAACACAATGAAGCTAACAATAATTATGCATTATAGAGAAATTGATCAATTTTCATAATTTTGCAGTAGAAAACAGGAAAGAAAAATGGATCAAGCATAACATTTTAATCTTTGATTAAACTCCAAATGATAAAAACGTGAAAACAAATTACTGTATTTTCCGGACTGTAAGTCGCACCAGCCATAAAATGCATAATAAAGAAGAAAAATCCATATATAAGTCGCACCGGAGTATAAGTCGCATTTTTGGGGGAAATTTATTTGATAAAATCCAACACCAAGAACAGACATGTCATCTTGAAAGGCAATACAAATAGAATA
>CAEFZX010010084.1:0-30383 GCA_903066825.1 Alfaro cultratus
AGCTAACATTAGCCAGTTAGCACTGTGCTAATGCTAAATGACAGAACCGGCAGTTACACGACTATCCACTGATTTCTTCTACATAATATTTCAATTATGAATTTACTTTATTTTAAAAAATTAGGAGCCGAGTTGTTCAACTCAGACATAACTGTCTTTCTAATAAGAGAACTGAGGAATCAACCAACTGAGCGAGTAACTCCTTCCTTTGACGTTAAGCTAACATCTGTTAGCTTTTGTAGCTACCAGGCTCTACAACTCCTAACAGCTGCAAAATGAAATGTTAGGACTGAAAATAACATCAACGTAGTGAAGCTTCGCATGAACTTGTTAGTTCCTCTGTCCGTTGTTGTAGCTGATATTTGGTGAAATGATTCACTAATCGACTCAGAAATACTCTCATGTTTACATAGAAACACAGCACCACGAGGCTTTGTTAGTGAGACTTGAGGCCATGTGGGATTTTCTAGGTCGGTTGCGGGCGGAGCCTGGTAAGGTCCATTGGAAATATGCTTAGGGCCCCAAAGAGGCTTGGGCCGGGCCTGGGTGAGGAGAAGCTCTTCCTGCTTGTGTTTCTGGGTTCACTCGGTTGGACCTGAGTTATGGCCGTGACAGTAACTCCGTCTCCATGTTGTCGGTTTGCCTCCTCCAGCTGAACTCTTCACCTCCGGCTCCTTTACACCCAGAGTTTCCTTCAGTCCACCAGAACCAGACCTGCTCCGGCTCTCCAAGACGAACATCCATCAAAACCTCGCTGGCGGAGCTGAACTCTGAGGCTCAAGGGCACGCAGGCACATTTTATTCAGGAAGTGATATAACTCTGGTCCTTGGACTTCTGGGCAGTAATTCGTCTCATAATGGCAGTGCATTGTTGAAAATGGCACCGCTCCGTATTTACCCACCTGGCTCAGGTTTCACACAATAAAACCCAACAAAACATCGGCGCTCCGTTGTAGTCCCAGCATGAGCGACACCCGAGGTCAGCCGACAGGCGATACGGCCACAGACGCTCCGAGAGGCAGCCGCTCGCTTCGGGTTTAGCTGCTTTTCACTCCTGGCTGGAAACACAGGAAGTTATTGTAATGGTGCCTCAGTGGTCTAATGTTTAACATTTCTGCCTGCCTTGGCACTAATGGTGATCCCTGGTGACGTGTAACAGAGGCAAAGTGAGATTTAGATCATAAAAATGATCTATGTGCTTCTGTTTATTTGTTTCAGAATAAACATTAGAAATAAATGTTAGAAAAACTGCAGGGGTTCAGAACATTGAACATTTCTAAACTGTGTAAGACGGACTGATTAAAAAACCTCATGAATTTCAGCCAACCAGGATCTGAACTCATGATTTTATCGTTTACAGATTGAATAGGACTTGGAAATGTCAAGATCTGTGTTTTTCTGTTTACCTTTGAGTTTCCTGTTGACTCTGTGTCTCCCTGTTGTCCTGCCTCCCCTTGATTACTCCCAGGTGTGTCTCGTTCCCTGATTACCTCTTGTGTATTTAATGTCACCTGTGTCTCTTCGTCGCTGTCGGGTCCTTCTTAGTCGTCTGACGTTACCAGTCTGTTGCTAATGTCCATTCGTTTGCCGTGTGCTACCTGTAGTGAGCCCCCTGTTTCCGCTCCGCAGTGCTGCCACGGTTGTGGACTGTTTTCCTGGTTTTCATTATTAAATCATCTGCACTTCATCTACCTGGGTCTCTTAGCGTCTGCCTCACCACCTCACTCCACACCGTTCATGACAGGAAATCAATAGAATCAGATTTTTTTAAACACTTTCTTTAATCTGAAAAATTTATTCATCCTTCCAACACATTTAGCAACAATCTCTGACTCAACTGAGTATTTACAGCTGCATCTTCATTGTTTTTTACTGTTTGTGGCAAATAATTTCACTTTCAACATGGGAAAAAATGTTTTTTATAAGTGAAATGGTTTGTAATTTTTCACCAGTAAAAGTTATTTTTGTCTTATTTTAACTGTTCTAAGATATTTGCGCTAAAATAGACCAAAGAAATGTTCCGTTTTTGCAGTGTGATGGCAGAAGTCGCTGCTTGTTGAGCTGCTGTAGAGCGATTGCTGCTGCGCCTGTCGACAGAAAGTCTCCAATAACAGAAAAAAGGCTGAGCGTCAGACGCACACGTCACCTTCACTCCATACCAGTCTCCATCTGAAAAAAGATGCCAAAGGGTCTGAAAGTTGCTAAACATAGTCAGTCGCAGAAATGATCAACGTTGCATCTCCTCATCCTGATCACACCCACAGCTTGGATGAGTGGAAACGTAGATATTTTAAGGACAAAAATTACAATAATTCTTATAAGTAGCAAAAAAAATAAAATCAGGCAAAAGTTTTTTTGGATTTTTTCTTTTTCAAATCAGTGTCTTTCGAAAAAAACACTTATGAAACTTTAACAAAAACTGCAGGTCTGTGTCTGCTGAATTTATTTGTTAAGACATGTTTGCTTTTCATTCAGTGGGTAGAAAATCCAGAAAGTTTACTCAAGTAAGAGTAGAGACACTTCATAATAAAATTATAGAAGCAAAAGTAAAGAGTACAACACCATAAAAACACTCCTAAAAGTATATATATATATATATATATAGGAATATATATATATATATATATACTTTTAGAAAAAGTATATATATATATACTTTTAGAAAAAAGTATATATACTTTTCGAAAAAGTATATATACTTTTTTTTTTTCTTCCAAAAATTTACTCAAGTAAATGTAATTAAATAGATGTTACTAGTTACTACCAAACTCTGGCTATAATTGCGAAACAATAGCGGCCCTAACTGGTGAGGCCGCCCTGTACATCAGTCAAGTGACGGGATAAATGAGACTGGCGTCCATTTTTTTTGACGTCCTGCATTCTCCCCACACTACCTTTTAAATCGATTGGTAGATTGTGGTTTAGACAGTAGAGATGTCGTATTAAGCTAAACTTTTAAGACATTTTTGGTGAAAAGCCCAGAATGCGGTGAAGCTAAAGTTTCCCTCTCAGACGATCAAGCTGCGCCTTGATCAGCTGTTGTCTGATACTCTAAAGGGATGGATCTGCTTCCCTTCAGCTGCGTCCGTCTGTCTGACTGGCTGCTAGCTGCAGAGGTGAACAGGAAAGGTTCCTCAGAAGGAACATAAGCGAGTCCGTATGAAGCTGCAGATTAAAGTTTGTCCTTTGATGCCGTCCTGTATCGTCTCCGGCGGTTTGGAGGATTAAGGGTTATAAAAACGAGGAAACAGGATACATGCAGCGAAAAGCTGGGAAACATTATTATCAAATGAGATTAGCAGGACAACGATGCATCTCTGCAGATGGAGACAAAAGAGCTGCAGCGCAGTATTGCCACAAAGCGGAGAAAGAATCCCTTAATGAGGTCAAAGGTCAGCTAACAGAGAGCGCATGTGGGAGGAACCAGAACCAGAACACTGGCTTTCCTTTTATTCAGGGTCCGGTTACACAACCGGCACAGGGAAGGAGTCTGGATGTAAAGCCACTGGGACAGACGGAGGGACGGGGAGGGACACATAGGGACAAACAGAAGGGGGCGCCAACACGCAGCCTGGACGTCAGCACTTTGAGGTCAGGGGTCAGCCTCAGTGGGTGGGGGTGAGGCCGAGCGTCAGCACGCACACGTCACCTTCACTCGTTACGGGCAGCGCCAACCGGCTAACTAAGCATGGCTAATTTCCCTGTGTGTTGTTCAGATCAACCCAGAGCACAAACTCCACCTTCCTGTTGGGGGTCGGAGACAGAAACACGCTCAGAAACTGAAAAGACAAATAAATCTGTTTGTAAAAAGTAAGTAAAGCATGTACACACCTAAACTAATGCTTCATTAAAGCAACTTTTCATTCAGTTTCAGACTTCAGGCCCGTTGTGTTCGCACCGTCCACCAGTTACAGTCAGAATGGTTAACCTGGAGTAAAATATAATTTAATCAGTTTGTTTATACAGCACCAAGTCACAACAAATGTCATCTCAAGAAAAGCCACTGGCTGAAAAAGATTTAAAAAATATGCTTATCTAGGAGGTCAAAGAAAGATTGGAGACAATCATCAATACATGAGATGGGGTAAAATAATTTTCAGTGTTTTTACAGAGGAACTGACATTAAATCACACCAAATGTTTGGAACAACCAAAATAAAACCACAAATACAATCAAATTTCAGCAAATGTATTTATTAATTTTGAGGAAATGTAGCATCGAAAACATAAAATACACAACAATAAGACAATCCAAAACATAAACACACACGCAAACACAGTCCATAAATGAAGGGTAAACAATTGGAAAAACATGAGTAATAAGCATCAACAACATGAATAAAAAGGATGTGAGAAACCAGCAGAAATCTGTCAGTTTTTAGGAGAAATCCCTGCTGCTCTGTGCAAATCAATACCAGCTGCTTTAATTTTAAACTGATGGCCTATAAAAAGGTTTCACATAATCAAATGAACGACCAGGGCTGCAAAAGCAAAGAAAACTTCACAAAAAGTCTCCCTGTTGCTTTTTAAAATTAGTGGTTCCAGCTGAATGCCATTGGAGACAAAACGACAGGAATTCACCATAAAGGAGCCTCATAGGATCTATAACAGACGCACATTTTGTTCAGTAATGGCCCCGCCTACTGCAAAATAACAGCTTGACTTATTGTGCAAAAGAAAATTTGGGTTTATGTTGTACAGTTAATGAATTCATCCACAATTACATCTACGCACAAGACTCCACTGCTGAAGGAAAAACCTGATTACTGCAAAAGATGTGGAAAACTCAGGGAACTACAGTGAGAACGATTCAGATGAGACCAAACCGAACTGTTTGTTTGGAGTGAACATGATCCAGTTTGTTAAACACAAGTTTCTGAATGCCCTCAGGTTTGCAGTATTGTAGCTGTGAGCACTTTTAATGCGTTTCCATGGCGACGGCCTCTCCTCAGGATGATGGACACGGCCTTTTGGTCCGACTGCACACCTCAGCGCTCTGCATAAACAGGGAGAAGGAGGAAGAAATAAACAGCCTGCCCCCGCTCCAGATGGGCCTGAATATAGAGGTGAAAATTACAGGAGAGACGCTCGTCCTTTAAATAGGACGTTGATCAGGAGCTTCCCTGTGACTCAGCAGGTTATGGGCCATGTCACCGACGTCAGCGGTCTCAGCTGTCTCACTTTTTCTGTCTGCTGAAAGGAATTTTTCACATTTTGGGCTTTTCTTAACCAGATTCAGGTGGTTAAAATAAAACCTTTATGACATCCTCTCTAACAGGTTTACTGTGGATTTCCTGACAACCAAAACCATGCAGATAAATAGTCTCTGTGCCTGGCAGCATCTTCTCCATGACCTTCAAATGGATTTAATATGCATCGCGATGGCATAATGACTCTATGTACGTCTGTCGTTCTACAGCAATGCATTCTGGGTGGAGAATAAACGTCATTTGCTGCACCGCATCACAGGTGGAGAACATGAGGAAAATCTATTTTAGGATTTCTGTTATAAAACAACATTGTGAAAGGATATCACAACATTTTGTTTTGTCAAAAAAATGTGGAAATTACTTAGGATGGATAATTGTGACCTTAGAAATACAGAACTTTTACATGTTTTTAGCTTTTTAAACATTTATAGTAAATATATTCCAATAAATACATATATTTATTTTATAAACAGATTCTCTAAACACCATTGAAAGTAGATACTACAACTCTGAAACACCAATTTAATTTTGAAATAACTGACATGTTCTATAACAGACATTGTATTTCTGTTTGTGTCGACCTGTTCTCTTCTGTCTGTCCGTATTTTATCTTGTTGCTGTGTCTCTTGCTTGAAACAAAGTTATTGGGGGGAAAAAGAGAACATGAGTAAAGGAAACAGAGCTGCTGTGTAAACTGTTTTCACCCAATTCAAAATAAAAGCATGAATAGAAAACTTTGACACTTTCAACTGAAGGCTTCAAATTTATCCAGAAAACTTCATTTAAGGTGAGCTAAGTGCACTAATTTTTAAAAAATTAGCATCAGCATAAAACATTAGTGCTGCTATTAATGAATTAGAAGCTGAAGTCATTTTACAGCTGATGTTGAAAAGCAAAAGTGGATGTTTGCAGTAGATTTGCCTCCATTCACCTGCTGCAGAAAACAGAGATCATAAAAAAATTAATAATCTGAAATCTGGGATTCAGCAGATTGTTGTAAAAAAACAACCATAGAAATGCACACCTGACAACACACACCTGTTCGTATATATATATATATATATATATATATATATATATATATATATATATATATATATATATATGTGTGTGTGTGTGTGTGTGTAATAGATATTTCTGTATCTATTCATATGTATAGTGCTGGTTTATGTGTCTATTGAAGACCTTTTCTGTCAAAGGTCCTCAATAGACAAGATATTCCTCTTGTCCTACTACAGTGGAAACCAGTCTCTCATAATATTTGCAGGCCACCCTGTGGTGCTATTTATTTAGTGCGTTTATTTATGAGTTTTTACTGCGTGCATCCCGGCGTGGCCGCTCCCGGCGGTTTCATGTCCGAGTACCACTGTTTATGAACGGGGTAAGAATGGGAGACAGGCTGGACGTTGGGGCCAAAGCTAACGCTGCGAGGGCCCGAACCGGCTCCGTTTCTGGAAGCGCCTCGCTGAGGAGGTTCTGCTTCAGAGGCGGCCATGCTGGAGGCTGGAGGCTCTCAGAGACTCCCAGTCCACACCAGCATGGACTGGGACGGTGTGGTGAGGAGGAAAATTACAATTTGGAAGGATATGGATACTTTTCTTACTTGAATATTTTGAGAATCAGCTATGACTAGGCCTCTCATAATAACTAATGTGGCCAGGCGGTAAATTGTCCCAGAAGTTATTGCGATAAAAGATAATACTGTTGTTTTGAAACTATTTTCAAGTAATATAATGGTAATGGCATAATAATGCAAGAACAAGTTACTGAGCGTGTTTTAATGTACCATGTGATTAATTGATTTATTAGTTATTGCGACAGACTGACCTGTGACTCAGTGGTTTAGATAAATACAACCAGTGGAGTCAGATTATCTGTTTCTGCCCACAAACAGCAGCAGGCACAGAAAGAAGAGGAAACTCAGAGTCCAGGATATTTATGTCATGTTATTGGTTGTTGTGCACAAGGCAGGAAATAACTATAGAACTAACCCATCATTTTTGTCTCATTTCACGTCATTCTAAGGTATAAAATTAAGATCTGGACCTTTTCCAGCCTGGAACTGGTCCTGATTTACCAAATAAATTTCCAGAGAGAAATCAAACAGCTTATGTCTCCTTAATCAAAGTTTTTAAAACTCAATAGGTGCCAACCAGGAACAAAACTTCTGCTGTAAAATGAAACTGAACTTAAATTAGCAGCTGCCCACATGAAAAAGCCACATGTCTTCTGGAGAAATGTTTGACATAGACTGAGCCTTTTGGATGCAGAAGCTTCCATTACAAATGTGTGCAAATATTTGTCTAAATTCTGCTGAATTTTTGTTTTTTGTGATTACCGTGTTTCCATTAAGTAAGAAATTCAATTAAAATCGTGTGTGTAAGATTGTTCACGCAATAAATCATTAAAACTCATGGCAGTGATGAAACAGTTACATGGGATATTTCTGTAATTTAGTGTTAGCGCTCATCGTCTACCAGCCAATCAGATGAGACGCTGGTGTCTTACTCAGGCGCCGGAGCAACAAGCCCCGCCTACTCGGGCGCGGCTTCGTTTAGAGGAAAGTCATGATTTAGTTCCAACAGATTTTACTGTATTTTCTGAATGTCTTTGTTTTCCAAACTTCTTCCTCAGACGCTCAGAATCCGACGGTTTGATTCAGATCTTAAAGAAAACCTCACATTGGCTGAATTCCTGAGAAAAGACTTTAGATGGCACTCTTATGATCTGTCTCTGCTTTTAATGTTCAATTTTTTATCTATCCAAAATATGTGCAGATAAAAAACACATAAAAAATGTTCTGGTTCAAAACTGCAGGGAGAGTAAAACAGAATTTAGGTGATTAATAAATATTTATTGATCAAATGACGAGCAGGGTAAATCAGACAGGGGATTTAGGAGTTCCTTTGAAATAAAAAGATTAATTGTAACAAAAATCCTTTAGATTATTGCAGAATGAAGAAAAAATGTCCTAAACTCTGTCCTGAGGAAGTTCTCAGTTCTCCAGAGCCAAACATCTTGAAAAGACTCTTTTGGCCTGAAGAGTCTGTGCCTGACAGGGATCTGCTGTAATAAAACCAAAGTCTTTGTTATCTGAGTGAGCTCATCAATAAAACAACAGAACAAAGGAGTTCATGTGTCAAAGCTACTCCTCAGTTTGTATTTTGGGTCAAACTTTTCCTGGACCTGCAGTCGCTGCGCTGTGGCTGTCTGCTCCTGCAGGTGTCGGTTACAGGAGGAGGAGGCAGCTTCTTGGCCGCTTACGTTCAGAAAAACGCGGCTTCAATAACGTGTTCCTTCACACAGATGGATGAAGAAAAACCACCAGACTGAGACGCACAGAGGGACAAACAGAAACACCCCAACGAATCAAATACAAACACTTCCATTATGGGTCACCTTTCTGTTTCACACTAACGGGTTTCTGATCCAGTATGAACCATGCGGACCCGCTGACTCAGCGTTCCCAGAACCAGAACCAGAGTTCTTCCATGGCGAGGCAGCATTTAGTTTCTCCTCAAATCGACAACTAACTGTCTGGAATCCTGGGATGATCAGAAACTAATCAATCAATCAAGTTTATTAGTGTGGCACATTTCAACAACACGGCAGTTCAAAGTGTTTTACATCATAAAACTATCATACAATCACCAACTGAGACAAAAATTAACCAAAGTATGAAAAAACTAACAAAAAGCAAACAATATTTCACAATCAAAACTAGCAACTCTACAAACTAATTAAATTAGATAAAAAGTCACAGCGAAATAAAATGAAACCTAAATCCCAAAACTATTACAACCCTGCATAGATGCAGAATGCTGTTTCTCCATGTTTAGTTCTGGTTCTGGTTCTGGATGCAGAGCAGAACCAGAACCTGAGAGGTCTGCAGGTCGATCCAGCAGCAGCAGCGGATCTTTAATCCTTTTAGTGATTTATAAACTACCAGCAGTAGTTTGAAGTCTCTGAGTGAAGGACTGTAGAACCGGGTTGTGTAGAACCGGGTTGTGTAGAACCGGGTTGTGTAGAACCGGGTTGTGTAGAACCGGGTTGTGTCTCTATCCTCCTGGTTCTAGTCAGAACTCCAGCAGCAGGTTCTGGGCCAGTAGGTTCTGGACCAGCAAGTTCTGGACCAGCAGTTTCTGGGCCAGCAGGTTCTGGGCCAGCAGGTTCTGGGCCAGCAGGTTCTGGACCAGCAGGTTCTGGACCAGCAGGTTCTGGACCTTTGGTTTGTCAGCCAGACCTGCTGCAGGAATCAAAGCCTGGATGAGTTTCTCTGATCGGAGACTTTAGTCTCTGGTTCTGAAATGTTCTGCAGCTGCTAGAAGAACCACTGTGGAACCGGCTTTATGTGGTTCTGAATGTTCCTTTAAATCAAAACTGAACACAGAACTACTTATTGGAGAATCCGATTCATGAACTGTTTGAAACATTTCTTTCTGCCTCTCACATCTTGAGTTTAACATATTTCTTTTATGTTTTTCTGTCGATTAAAACCCTTCGGATCGGTTCTGTAGAACTGAACCTGCCTTTCTTCAAGGAGCCGCTCAGATCAGGATGGGATGATAAAAAACCTTCACCCCAAGCTTCCTGCGGCTTTCCAGAACTCCTGACCTGTCCATGAAGCATTCCCAGTGTTTGTTTTGAGTCTAACTGAGAGGAACCAGGAATAAACCACCTGGAACGGAGCTTTTCACTAACTGCATTAAGTTCTCCGTCTGGGGATACTCGCGCGATGACCTTCTTGGTGGTTAGAAGAAGAAGGAAACACCAGAAGATGCATAAAAGCTGGGCAGCTCCATCAGGAAGCAGTTTGTTATCGTCCGGCTGCTCCAGGTATGCACACACTTATCTCACAATGAGACGCTGCTGCATGAAAATGAGAGGAAACAGACAAATGGAGTCGAGCTTCGGCCAAATGTTGCGACTGGAGGCAGTTAATGCGCCTGCGGTGTGAATGGAAACAAGGTGAGGACGTGTTGGTGGGTCCGCTTGGTTCTGACAGCTGGAGAGCTGCAGAGCTCAGCAGTAATTATCTGGAACATTTTCATTTAAATAAAAAGCTCCGTGTTTCTGATTTACAGCCAACTGATGGATTAAAGGCGGAGTTTGGGAAGAGCAGCAGGAAGAAGGAAACACTGAAGGCGTCACCGAGTAAATAAATGGAAATGGTCCAATATACCATCAGCATGAGGAATATAAACACGCTTCACTCATTCAGATGGAGGGAAAATAATTCATAAAAATATTTATGTAACATTGAATTTCATCTACACAACATTAGTGTTTCTAAACAAATTAGACATGAAACTATGAAGCTGCTGCATCGTTTCAATCAGCTGAAGATTTCCTGATCTTCTCTCTTTGGTTTTAGGTTTGTTTTAATTTGCTGCGTTATTGTTTAAAGATTCAGTTTCTCTTTGGCGGCTTGTTTACTTGTGGATTCTGCTTCCTGTTTTCCATCAGTTTTTTTAAACAGTTTAGTTTCAGGGAAAGTGGCGAAAAGAGCAGAGTGTTGGGAAGAACCAGTAAAGATTAATGGGAACCAGTGACCTTCCACACTGAGGCTGTGGTGGAGGTTATGTGAAGACAGGTGAGTTAATTAGGGGGATAATAAACAGCTGCGAAGAGGGAAAGTGAATAAATGTCTCAACGGAAGCTGAACTTGGATACAAAGAAATTACAAACCAAAGAGGAAAACAATAAAAACTAAATCTACATGCACTAAGAATAAACTAATAAACTAAATATGAACTAATGTGGAAACTTTTTGAACAATAATGCAGAACTCAGAAATGATCAAAACCCAAACTCCCAGAAATCACAACATCCTGAGTTTTTTCTGTTCTTCATCTCGCTTATGTTTATTTATTGATTCCTTTTTTATCTTTATGAGTTATTCTATTTAAAATGTTTTTCTCAGTTCTCTGCAGTGATTTGGTTTGATCCTCATCCAGGAATCCTAAATGCCTCCCAGTTTTATCAGTATGTTGCCAGATCTTCTCCTCCTCTTGCTCTTACTAGTCTGTTTTCCTCCTAAAGTGCCGTAAACCTGATCCTGACTGATCCACCACCGTGTTCAGATCCTCCCTCAGAAACATTTCTGACACTAAATCCTGGAACTGTGTTCATAAATATTTGTCACATTTCTTTTCCTGTTGACTTTCAGATCCATTATTGTTCTGTTGGCTTTTAATTTATGTTTTTACTTTATGTTTTTGCATTTAAAACCTAAATCATGTTTCCATTGTTTTATTCAGAAAGCAACAAATGTTTCACATTAGCTCAGGCTGTAAACTGTCCAATATTTAATATTTAACATTTGTCTCAATGCAAATATATTAAAATGAATCTGTTGGATGAGAACTAAACAGTCCAGATGTGTAAATGACATTTGGTGCTGCTGCCGTCCTGCAGATCAGAAACATCCCATAATGCTGCAGCCGTTGAGATGCAATAATGCAGTCAGTTAAACTGACTGTTTATCTGCTTTCTGCCTCAAATATTCACATTAAAACACATTTTAATCTCCTGAGACATGAAGAGATAAGAGTAACAGGCAGCAAAGGATGAAAAAAATCCTTTAAATCTTTAGATTTTATTTTTCTTGCGTTTAATTTTGCTGTTTTGTGACCACGCCTCATGTTTTCATATTCATAAAAGTGAAAAATGAATGTGGTTCCAGGAGCCAAAAGAAACAGATGGTCAGAATGTTTTACATCTCTGTGCAGCTGGAGGTGTGTTTAGTTTGAGGAAAGCTGTTGTGATTGATGAAACAGCAGAGCAGATTCAACAGCTGGCAGTGATAACGGCGCACAGCGTGACTCTGCAGCGTCCGCCCAGCTGCGTGTGGCCCGGGAAGTGATCCACTTTACTCTAACTGAACATCAGCGACGCGTCGTTCAGGACTGCAGGTGACAGGGAGCCGTCACCACGATGCCGCGGTGATCTAAGGTTTGTTAGGAAAGAAGGAACAAACAGAACATGTCTTCAAAAAGTAAAAAACGCCTGACCCATTAAAGAGAATTAAAGAGTAAACGTAAAAATAAAATAAGATTACAGAAAAGCACCAAAATCTAGACTAAACATCCCAAACAGCCAAACAAAAACCAATCAGTAAAATAAATAAATGCAAATGTTTATTGCTTGAATGTCCCTCACCAATAAGCCTGACTCTGCAGGTTGTTGAAGCAGCAGAAGGTGATGAAGTAACAGAGAAACATGAGGAGGAAGACGACACCTCTTCATCACCTCCACGATGGACCAACATGAAACCTGAACTGGTGCTTGGACAGTTCTGTCTCCTCAGAAAAACTCAGACTGAGAGCTTTTTATTCCTGGAGATGAAGGCGGGTGAATCATCAGCCCAGCACTTACTTATGATTTAAAGTTGGAGATTAAAATGTTCTCGGCTGCTCGCCGTGTCCAGAAAAAACACCCCTCTGGCTGCACACTCAGACTGCGAGCTTCAAAAACCCGCCATGTCCAAGCCACAGATATCAGCAACACATGAAAGGAAACTGGAATAATATGCAAATACCAGTTCCTGCATGCTGGGAAGGTGAGCACTGCTGAGAGGCGAGGCGTCACACTCAACGTGCCAGAAGAAACTGCAACGCTTCTCCTTTTCAGCAGCAACTGGCACGGCTTCGTGATGAAATTCCCTGCTAACATCTGTCAGGGGAAAAAAACACAAGCGCTTTTACTAAAAAAGTGAAACAATAATCAGATTGTCCAAGCCAGATCTGATAGCCATGAAAACCTGATGAAAACAGGTTTGGAGAGAGAAGGAAGGTCAAACGATGGAAAGGAACAGACGATTATCGGGATCCTGGGATAATCTGAGGGCCAAAGGCTGCAGATTATAAACTACAAAACTGTTCAAGTCAATTAACACAGTTTACCTCAGCAGTAGCTGTTCTACTTATCAAAACACTTCACCTCCATTATTCCTTCAACATCATTCAGGAACAAGTCAAGTTTATTGTAAAGCACATCAGCAACTAGGCAGTTCAAAGAACACAAAAATAAAAAGTCATAAAAACGTCATGCAGTCACCAACATTGTGAGAAACCAGAAACAAACGTTGCATTTTGTCAAACACCATCATTAAAATCATCGTTACACATCAGATGTGTTGGTCAGTGTTCCAGTCATTATGGTTCTGAAGCAGCGCAACCAGGTGGGTTTTAGTCTGGATTCAAGGGAGCTCAGTGTTTCAGCTGTTTTGCAGTTTTCTGGAAGTTTGTTCCAGATCTGTGGTGCATAGAAGCTGAATGCTGCTTCTCCATGTTTGGCTCTGGTTCTGGATTCAGAGCAGAACCAGAACCAGAAGACCTGAGAAGTCTGGAAGTTTGATTCAACAAACAAATATTTAACTAAATATTTAGTTTGAAACTGACATTTTAACCCCATTTTTCTCTCCATGAAGCTAAATAACCCAATTATTGCTGTTAATTGCTGACTGTATAACTTTACAAACTGTTCCTCGTAGTGGAAACTCTTCTGTTCGCTGCAGGTTTTTATTTTGAGAAGCGTCGCAGCCTGCAGCAGTAACTCTGCATTCTGGGCTCTGCTATGCTAAATAATAAGCAATAATTTGTTGGAATGTGTAAAATGGATCTCCAAGGACTGATAAAACGCACCTGAAGCCTGAGAGGAAGCTTCCGATGGAGGATTTCCTAAACCTGACTGTTTATTTCTGGGAACCGAGAGGATCCAGTCTCTTCTCCTGGAGGTGGATTTGTGGACCATGGCGCACCGTTCCTCTGTGGGGAAGCGCGTTGTTAAGTGGTGTAATGGGGCGGCCATTAAAGTTGTGTTCGATGAAGGTAGGTCCAGTTAAACGGCGCTGGGGGGGAAGTGACGGGGGAGGGCATCTGGTTCTGATTACGACCCAGTAGGAAAACACAATAGGCCTCTTCAGCCGGGCTCTTGATGCTGTTCGCTCCGATTTGGCCTGACGCTTTGCCACAATTCCCAGCCACAAACAGAAACACTTGAAACCTGAAACTCATAAACAGCCCATGTTTCTGCTGAACCGCTGATTTCTGGGCTTGACGAGGCAAACCGCGGAGTAATCTGATTACAAGATGCATGGAAGAAAGAGGCTGCTGCTCCGCTCCGTTATTCGCCTTTCAACAGCTTCACCACAAGCTGACCCAACTTTGACTCGGTTTAAACCCAGTTAGCGTCATAATTACACCAGCGTAAAGTTTTTGAAGGCATTAAGCTGAAGCTACAGTCGTTTCCTGGTTTCCAAAAGGAAGTCCAAACTGGAAAATGGGAGACTAGTCTTAAAACTTTGCTTTTTACTAAAGCTAATGCTTTGGCTGGCTGACCAGTTCTCCCTCTGCTACTTTCTCCTACTACTCTCCAATTATCCATGACAAAATAAGGCTGCTTGTGTACAGTTGAGATGTCCATTTCTTCATTTCTGCAAGCTCTTGAAATGCTGAATGTGAAACTAGGTACCGACACCGGACCCTAACCAGCTGTTACCGGACCGAACACAGAGCTGCAGAACCAGTTACTGGACCAGCAGTCCGACCAGAGGTCGGTGTCATTCATTGTTTCATTCATAAAGCTGAAGGCAGCAGCAGCTCCTCGTCCTGTTTGCTCCTCCTCATTTTCTACTTTCCCATCATTTCAACCCTGAAGGGTTACTCAGCCCTGTTTTAGCTGGATGAAGCTAACGCAATCGGACCAAGCATGCGCCATTTACCCATAATGCATTGCAGCGTAAACATGGCAACGTTCGTATGACAATATTTAATTAAAACTAATAAAAAACAAACAGCATTCAGTATTATTACTATTTTGTATTTCTATTTCTGTGAAGGAGTCGGACCTGTTTGTCCTGTAAAGTACCTTGAGAAAACATGCGTCGTAAACCAGGCGGTGTTTATGTAACGTCATCGCTCCCAGGTTTTCTGTTTGAACAGCTTGTTGCGGCGCAGCGCCTCAGTCCATCAGGTCAGTGTGTTTGAGGGCAGCAGGTTTACTTTGGCCCCTGCAGTGGAACCGGTAAGCAGTTTGCTTTTCTCTTTAAGCTCCGATGACGGAGGCGCCGCTGCCCCATAGCTGTCCTTCATCATCGCTGCTCTACGTCTTAGAGTTTTCACAACACACAATTTGCTGTAGTTGTAATTCATTAAAGATTAACTAACCTCCAGATTAACTTTTTTAATGATAAACTGTATTAATTTGTTCTATCTTTGTGTTTTTGTTCAAGCTGCAACATTTTTGTGTAAAATGTTTAATTAAGCAAGATTTGGCAACACTCAGTGCTGCCCTCTTGGGGCTAAAGGGTGGTACTGCATTTATTGATTCCTACAGGTTTTGTTAGTGATTCCATTGCAGTGATGGAGGGCAAGTTAAAGAATCATCCAGCAAATTTTCAAAATGTAAACAGTAACATGCAACAGCCACCCAGGCACGCCCCCTGGTGGCGAGTCAGGAGTTGGTGAGTTTTGATCATAGCGTTACTGTGTCGGACTAGTCAACTCACTCAATTGCTGCAGAGCAACTGGTGTTTTCACATTTTGCCTTAAAAGTCTATAAGAACAAAAAAAGTTGTTAGATTTGACCACACCCCCTAATTAACCGCCTCCACTCATTCCCTCTCCTGGCCCCGCCCCTCAGTGTTTATTGGCTCCACCCACTTGTCTTTGTTCACTGTCAGGGGGCAGTGACCTGAGTGAAGTTGCCCCACACCTTCTTCAAATCAGACAAAACTGCTGTCAAAAGTTTGTGTAGCAAAACATTTCGTTTGTGCTGCTTTCATTCTAAAGATATTTAAAAAGATGTTTCTAGAGGTCATCAAAGGTCAGTGAGCATCACTTCATGCTGGATCTGTGAATTTCATTTGAAATTGTTTGGTGCTAACCTATGAACATGAATAATTTAATTTGTTTGACCTTTTGACCTTTAATCTTTAATTAATATCTTCAAAGCCAAAGCAGCACAAACAGAGTCCAGTTGATTGACACCCATTTTGTTTGATTTGAAGAAGGTGTGTGTTGGGGGGAGGGGGGGGGGATCGTTGACCTTTGATGACCTCTAGAAACATTTCTTTATGTATTTAAAATAATAGCAGCACAAACAAAAAATTTTGCTGTACAAACGTTTGACAGCAATTTTGTCTGATTTGAAGAAGGTGGGGGGGCAGCTTCACTCAGGTGGGGCAGTGTTATGTTTC
Organism: Alfaro cultratus; assembly: GCA_903066825.1. Lineage (NCBI taxonomy): Eukaryota > Metazoa > Chordata > Actinopteri > Cyprinodontiformes > Poeciliidae > Alfaro > Alfaro cultratus. The sequence continues at coordinate 16,410 of CAEFZX010010084.1, forward strand.
ACAGGTGGGTTAGTTACACTTTAAAGGTCATTATGCAAAATGGACTTTGCTTTAGCTTTGCCTCATGTTATGATGTTATTCCCTCATCAGAAACATCATGGAGGAGCATTGCTGTGATGAGGTGCTAAAGGTGGAGTGTTAGAAAAGGATAAAAACATAAAAATTAAATAACAACAATAAAGACCAGGAGGCAGATGTTGAGTCTGCCTCCAGCATCAACGTCTAAATATGGCGGACGTTGATGCTGATCCCACCAACAGCCTCACGTCATCCTGTTTTCTCTTTAACAATCGTTTTCCATCAAAGCAAGGCAAAAAGGAACCAAACCACAAAGTCAATTTCCCAATTATGCTTCATTTCCTGTTGAGCCAACCCCCCGTTTACACCGTCATAAATCATAGGAAATATCAGTCACCATAAATCATACGTACAGATTTAAATCAGCTGTTTGCATAATCCACTGGCTGTGTCTCACATGGACTAATGTGTGGAAATCTGTGATAATTAAATCCAGGCGGTGTCGGCCCGGTTCGCCAGAACTCTGCTGCTCAGCTCCTCCAGCTGCAGCCTGACAGTAGCTCACATTAACTCTCTTTCTACAGGATGTTTGTCTTCAGCGTGACTTTTCTGTGACTGTGTCATCGGCTCTTTGAACAGTTTGGAATAAAAAAACCTTAATACAAACTTTTAACTTCTTGATTTTTGTGAAAAGACAAAAACAAACGTCATATTTTGCAAAATATGAAACTAAATTCCGCATAAAATGTATTTATTGACTGATTATTAACAGTTATTAGCTTAATATTGCAGGATTCTTAAATAGAGGTGAAATGAAGAAGCTGCTGCTAATTAACCTGGGAAGGGTCAAAGGTCAACTCTAAACCACCTTTCTGCAAAAAAGATTATTTCCAAGAGGAAAACATCTCACCAGCTGTCAACCTTCCCTGCAGATTCAGCAAGAAACGCAAAGAAATGATCAATTAGCTGCTTAAAGGTCAAAGGTCAGGCCAAAGCATTGCTTCTTTGGGAGTTTGAAGCAGTTGCATCGGAGTAAAACTTAAAGTTTCTAGAATATTGTTTGCAGATGAAACCCGAGGAGAAATGTTTGGTCTCAGCAAATCAGCTCAAACAACTGCTACTGACTACAAAACACGGTGGTGGAAGGTTGATGATGTGGGCTTGTTTTGCAGACAAGTGTGACGACTCTACCAAGAGAAAATTCGCCTCACATGATCACAAAAAGGATCCCAAGCAGTCAACTAGGCAACTAAACGTTAATAAAAATAATCATTTTTATTAGGTAATAAAAATGATTTTAATTTTTTACTGTATTATTTAGTTAGCAACTAAACTTTATGTTTGCTGTGTATTTTTGTGTTTCAGATAAAACATAAACTATGTCTTATTTGTATCTTGTATTTGCTGAGTTAAGCTAAATTTAGGAAATTTACGTCTAAGTTTTCCTTCCCGGAACTGGAGAGAAGGAGCCGATTGTTGACCCTGAAAGCTCCGTAGATCAGATCCTTCCAACAAATAAATGGCTTTCATTTAAGACCCAGCTGCCATAAACACAATCAGGAGAAAGCGCTGCAGCTGCACCAAACACCTTTTATTACGTGTTAACGATCAGAGCTGCAGCGAAGCATCCTGAACAGAAACGAGACGCTCGCAGGATCCAAACTCAGCCAGAACTATTGAGAGTCTCCCAGTCCTGTTCTGCTCAGCTTCTACCTGTCAGCCTCAGGTTCCATGCTGAGGAATGAAGGGTCCGACTGGAGCCTCGGCTTTGATTAGAGGAAACGCTGACATCACCGCATCTCATTGGCTCCTGGCCCCGACCCGGACAGACGGACAGGTGTGCTCACTGCCCACGGGCTTCTCATAACAACAAGAAGGAAACATTTTTCTTGGGATGTTTTCACACCTGAAACATCCCAGTCTAAACTCAATTCGAATTGGGACCAAAAATGCATAATTTGTTCCATTTCCAGCTGCTGCGGTTTGCTTTCACACTGCTGTTCCCCTCTGAACCGGGGGAGGGGAGGGGGGAACAAATGTTGCACTGTAGTCCACTTCCTGCTTTGAGAGCAGTCTGGGGTCCGCTTGGTGTTCACACATGTTTTCAAACCAAATCAGAGTTCACTTCAACCGACCAGAGCCGGGGTTTTTAGGCTGACTAGAGTTTGCTTTTCTTTTGGTCCACTTCAGAGTTTTGATCACGCGTTCACTCTCCAAACGAATAAAACTTTGATTAAAGCATAACAGCATAACACCAACACAGGGCTGGTGTGAATGCAGCCTTAAAATCAGAGTGTAGAAAATATGTCTGGTTTGGTTTGAATGTATATGTGAAGGCCAAGCGGACCGGAGACCGCTCCAAAAGCAGGAAGTGAACTACAGCACAGGGGAATCTGGGTAAATACAACCAAAGCTAACATGCTAGCCTAGCGCTAGCAGCAGAAATGGCTGCTAGCGCTAGGCTAGCAGCTAGCGCTAGGCTGCTAGCGCTAGGCTAGTAGCCTAGCGCTAGCAGGCTAGGTCTTCAGCCAAAGACTAAAGAAAAATCCTCCAACACTAAAATCTGATCCTCCATCTTGTTTCCATCTGGTGAAGAAGGAAGTTGCTCTCAGCGTCTTCAGAGGTTTTNGTGCAGCGCCCCCACAGGCCAGGAGGGGAACAGGTTGGTTGGACTCAGAGCCACAGCAGCTGGAGGTGGAGCAGATGGTGGAGTTCTGGTTCCGCAATCAGGCTATCTGGTGGAAAAACAACCTTAGACACATCACTAAATTTAAATATTTCAAAACATATTAAAACAGGAACGGGCCTGTCTCTGAAGCCAGGTTCAGAAGCTGTTGGTTTATCTGCAGTGATCAGAGCTTTTGCTGTTTTTGGCTGTGGGTTTGGAGGAAAACAGAAATGACTGCAGGCCTGGACTCCTGATAAAACAAGTCAAACTCAAAAGTTCAATATTGATACATCATTTTTTTTAAACTATCCATTTAAATAATTAAAACATAATTATTTAAATAATTATGTTTTAATTAATTAATTATTGTCATTAAAAGTGACAAAGTGAAATCAGCAGCAACAATTAAAATCGTCATCCTTTTCCAGTTTGTTCTTTAATCTTCAATCATCATTGGCAGGAAACAGAAATCTGTCATTTTTAATCAGATTTTATTCATTTAGGTTTTACAGTGCTGGTTTATTTTAACATTGTTGGCCTTTTTAAGGATGTTAATTATGTAGATTAACCAGAAACTGTAGGAACTTGTTCAACCGCAGTGAAACATGGATGTTATCAATAAAAAAGGCATTCTTGTGTTTGACTGTACTTCTGGCATCTGAAACGCTCAGATTCCTCCAATAGTTCAGTCTGTGGATCATTCCTGATGGGGAGGGGGTCAGAGGTTCCCACTGATAGCAGTCCGAAGCGCAGTCACTTTGGAATTTTTTATTGAAGACTAGTCTAAACAATTTTCCCACATTTGGAGCAGGTCAGATTAGCACTTCATCACTGGTTGGTATTTATACATCATGGATTCTTCACATGCTTTACAGAAAAAAGGACATCTTGGTTAAGGAATACAAATGACTCCATCAGATAAGTGCTGGAAAAAAGGGGGCGTTTCTGAGTATAATTCACTTAATGTTCCTGCAGAACGTTTTCCACCAATCAGGATGCAGATACGGATCTGAGGAGAGTCTTTTCTGGTTTTGTTTTGGGCCGTCTCTCAGACACATCCTGACAATGTCAACAGTTTAAGTGAGTCTATGTTTAAGAGCACAATCTCCTTCAGTTTATCTTCCTGTGTTTAGTCTTTGAAGCCTTTGGTATGCAGTGTGAAGCCCCTGGAGTGGGAGAGCCATGTCTGTGGCACAGCAGCATGGAAGGCCCTTCGTAAACTTATTCAGTCCAAAATTAACAACAGTAATAACAACCAATCATAACAGTCAGATTTTTACCATGTTAGTCATTCATTTATATATGTCACACTTTCAAGCTCAACATTTAGTTCAAAACTACTGAGTTAGCTTACTAACTATTTAGCCTACTGACTAAATATTTAATTTGAAGCAAGCAAAATATTTAGTTTTAACTAGCTTTAAAGGAAATATTTAGTTTGCAAGCTAAATATTTAACCTACTAACTAAATATTTACTTTGAAATAAACTAAACATTCAGCTGTAGGCCAGCTTAAAAGTAACTATTTAGTTAGGCTGCTAACTAAATATTTAAATAGCAAACATAACATATAGCTTAAAGCTAAATATTTAGTTTGTACCTCAATGTTTATCTTAAAGCTAAACATTCAGTTAGCAAGCAAGAATATTTAGCTCCATACTAAATATTTATCTTGCCAATTAAATATTTAGTTTAAAACTGTGATATTTATAAATGGAGGAATAACATGGTCAGAATATGACTTTGAAATCTTTTTTTTCTTATGACAAACTAAATTATTGCTGTTAATTTTTGACAGTGTAACTTTACACAACAACGGGAGCCATACAGCAGCGAGTCTTTTGCTCCGTGATGGTTTGCTTTGTAGATTTCAGAGAACTTGGAACAAACAGAGTCTGTTTTCTGTGGCTGCTACCTGCAGCCGCAGGACTCCACCACCATCTCCTCGTACTGCTTGTAGACGACGTTGTTGGCCGAGTCAATGTAGAGGATGCTGATGGAGCTGAGGCGCGTCGGGACGCAGCAGGTGGGCGGGGTCATGTCCGGGTTCATGGAGTTGATCAGGGTCTGGATGATGGCATGGTTGGTGGGCTCCAGGTGCGAGCGGATGGGAAAGTCACAGGCGCCGTCGCAGTGGTAGGCGTCGTACTCCAGCGGTGCGATGATCCAGTCGTGCCAGGCCATGTCCTTGAAGTTGACATGGAGTCGCCGGCGGTGGCAGCGCGGCCTGGACTTGACCGCCTGGTGCTGCGGGAGGACCTGAGAAGGGACCCGGAGGGGTTTCTTGTCGCCTCTTGGCAGAGGAGCTCGCCTCATCCGTCGCTGGTTGAACAGATACTCATAGACGGTTTTGTTGTCGTGACCCGAACGTGCTTTGATCTCGTTGTAAAAGAGATCTCGCTTCTTGCTTTTCCCAAACACCAGGAGGAATGCCTTCTCCTTGTTGGTCCTGCCAGGTCTAGCGAAGCCCAGAGTCCGCAGGTCCAGTGGACGGCCTCCTCGGTGCTCCAGGGCCTCCAGCTCCAAGCACAGCTGCTGTTTCTTGAATCCCTTGAAGACTTTATAAATGTCAAACACTTCCCACTTGTTGCTGAATCCGCCCAGGAGGTCATCCACCGTCCTGGACTGGAGCAGAGACGCTTTCTGCCGACCTGAAGCGCAGCTAAACAGCTTCAACCAGGGCACCGAGCCGCCATCAGCCGCCGCCACGGAGACCGACTTCCTCAGGATGCGGAGCTCGGCCCCCAGGAGCCCATCCCGCTCCAGAGAGCTGATGTTGAACTGGTACCTCTGACGTCGCAACGTGGGCCCTTGATCATCTGCCAGAGACGAAACACAGTTAAAAAGGTTACATTGGCAGTTTCCCACACTGCAGATTATGTTTAATAAACAGCATCTGTTTGAAGAAACTCTCCCAGCTGGACATATGTCTAATTACTTCAATTTATTACATGTTTCATACTACTGTTTCCACTGTGTGCATTCATTTGAAAACAGCTTTGCATGATGATTCCCTACATTTCTGAATTTGTATCTATGTGTTGAACAATAACGTCAACAAAGGATCATCAATATTTCTATCACCTGTAAACAAATAACAGAAAATCAAAAACTGATGTGAAGTAGATGGTCACTCTGTTGTTCAATTTAACTGAAAACAAAGAATGAAGAATAAAAACTGGAAAAGATTGTTTACAGTTATTTCAGCTTTGATAAGTGATGTTTAATGTTTAATCAAGTTCATTGCATGATCACCAATTAATCACATTTTAATCACCACAATAAGCAACATTATCAATTCAAAAACTATTTTTGCTACTAAATTTTTGAATAAATAGACATGGAACTTCTTTAGAAATGTGGACTGTGGATGATATTAGCAACATGTTTAGCATCCAGATGTTATTTTAGGCTTGAATAGTTTTGCTAATAAGCTAACTCCTTTTTAGCATAACTTGAATGCAACAATAGTCTTTTCCAGCATCCAATCAAATCGAAGCAGAAATTAACCCCCAGAGAAGAAACGTTGTCGTCCGTCGCTGTTGTTAACTGAATTCCCGTGTGTGTCAGAGTTACTGGCGTACCAGAAACGTGTGATTATAAGGTTCCATCCTGTACTTTTGTATGTAAAAAAATTGCCTAAAGTTTTTTTTTACTCATTGAATCTATGTAATTAATTAATCGACATTAACAGATTAAAGTCCCAGTCCTATTAGACGTCAAAATAGAAACATTTCTTTTAAATCCTGTATTTATACAGCACAACACTGACTGACCTTTGTAAAATACTGCAATAGTGAAAGGAAGCAGCAGAAAATCTGCTTCTTAATGCTTTGTCACATTTCTAAGCTCAGGTTTTTCACTTCCGTTGCATCTGCAGCATCTGATTGACAAAACGAACAGCAGGACTGATCAGTCACTGCAAACAAATGTTTTTGTATCAACTCTGTTATTGCACCACAGGAAACTGAGAAGTGGCATAGAGGAATGAAAATGGTTCCTCAGTGAGTCAGATCATAAAACCTGAACAGTGTCTCATTGTGTCAGAGAGGAATACTGTTAAGGTCACATTTAATGTGCATGTCTTTAAAAACTAATTGGGAAAAGAACATGAGATTATTTATTCCTCTCAGATTTTACACTTCATGCTAGAAAAACAAGAAATAATTCCACTGAAAAACTCAAATGTTTCATCGACGGCCTTTTTTTTTTTACAGACAACCTATAAGTGAGATGGTTAACTAACTTACTGGAAGCAATCAAAGCAACACTCCAGGTATGTTTTGATGATAAGAAAACATTATAAAATTCTATAAATCTAAATAAAAGTCAAATTTACATCATTCCCCCCTTTAAATTATCCACATTGTAAAATTACTTAATAATTTATTTTAATTACTCTCAAAAGTGTATTTCTGATTGTCAATAAAAATATTTATTTAGCGTTTCCAAGTTGAGAAAAATATATTCTAGATGAAGAAAAATTTTGCTGACAAAATTTCTGTTTTTGTAGATTAGAAACAGAAAATCTACAGAATTTCTGTAGAGGTTTGCTCTGCAAAAACACAAAATCTTAAGTATTCTTTTGTCTAGTTTTCAGTGCAAATATCTTAGTACACTTTAAATAAGTCAAAATTGACTTGCCAGTAACTTTCCAGCAAGAAATAGGAGCTTTAAGAAAATAACTCCTTAATATTGATGGAAAAAATACTAACTCCATTGGCAGATTATTTTACTTAAGAACATGGCAAAATGTCTTGTAATAAGTGAACTAATCAAGCACTTATTCATCAATAGTAAGGAAATGCTTGAAACAGGCTACTATGTCTAGCTGAAAAATTACTTGTAAGTTAGCGTTGTCTTATTTCAAGTGTATTGAGGTAATTGCACTAGAATTTAGATGAAAACTACTTGTGCTTTTGCAGTGTGGTGTCCTGCAACTTGTAGATGTGTCCCTGTACCTGAAACGACTCGATCCCCTCCTCTGTGCTCAGTCCTGCTCCTGACATGATGATGCGACTCAGATGTATTGAAGCAGAAATACATCGAAAAGTTGCAGGCCTGAAGTTCAGGACACCTGATATAGATATTTTTCCTTTTAGTGCCAGCAAAGGCTAATGAGTTAGTTTTCCACATAAAGATGTAGAAACGAGGAGAGCACTAAGAGATGTTTTGTTTTCTTTCAGTGGTAGAAATCAGCAAAGGTCATCCAAATGAAACCCAGCACAGAGATAATCTAAAACACACCCAAACACGCATGTTTGTAATTGTAGCATTTTGAGGACCTTGGCTCATGTGAGACTTTCTGAGGACTGTCACACTAAACCGAAACCGGACCCCAAACCAAACCCTGAAACCAAGCCTGAGCCTTCAGCCTGCAACAATGTGATGTCCTTTCTCTTCCAAAGATGTCCTGAAACTCATCACAGTCCTCAAAGGAACCTCTGGATCCTCACACAGTTTATTCCTTCTCACGACACCCCTCCTCCCGTCCAGCACCGCCAAAGCGGTAAAAAGTACATTAGAACCAGACAGGGAGACCACATCTGACCACAAACAGGCCTGCTATTACAGACCTGCAGCTATTCCCCACTGACAGCAAACCAGCATCTGCTACGGAGGAAACAAACCATCAACAGCAAACACACACACAGAAAAAGAAAGAAATGTTGGCACTTCTCTACAGATGGCCTGATTAAAGCTGAGAGGAATTTGATTTCACAAAGTCTCACATACTTTTAAAGCAGAAAGGTTGAAAATGTTTGCAAGCTGTGAAAATGTTTGCAAGCTGCTGAGCTCTCAGGTGTGGTCTTTGCTATCACCTCAGACTTTACATCCTTTAATGTACCAAAGCAAATCCAAACTATTTCTGGCACTGAGCCCACATGGAAAAGGTTTTCATGGAGATAATTTGAGCTTTCTAAATAACGTTCTTGGCCTCAGATTTCACCTGTCACAGGCTTCAGGCGAGCGGATGGTGGGTGGGCCGTGAGACTGATCAGAGCTGCAGTGAACACTCAGAGAGCTGCTTATCAAAAACGGAGCTTGGATTCCACTTTTTGTTTGAAAAGCTAATGCTACGTAAAGAGGACTGATGGGTTTCTAAATATTAATTTGTCTTCTGACAGTGGGTAGATTTAATGTGACTCCTGCTGCTTTCCAGGGTGGCTCTGGTTTATTTTAATGACGTCTGTTGTGTTTCGTGATGAATTTAAAAAACTACAGCAAATTATAATAAAATCTTGTGTGGTACTGGCTGCGTAGCTTCCAAGGCACCACAGTGATGTTGCTGGTTGTTTAGTTTCCTTGTAATTTTGTACTTCTGCACATTTTATGTTTGGTGTTAAAAATGCGAGATAGTCTTATCTCTGGATGAGAAGATGTTCAATACCTCCCCAATTCTGTCTCCAGGCTGCAGCATCAGGCTTATTGCTGTGTGAGTTACAGTCAAAGTGGTTAAATCCAGGCAGATAGAGGTTGGGAATCTGATTTATTTGGACTTACACAATTAATAGATGAGACCCTGAGAACAGTTTGCTCTGTAGCTCTTTAGGGATCCAAGAGAGCATTTCAGAAACACCCAGGGGGTAAAAAAACAACAATAAAACAGCAGAGAGAAAAAGGAAGAAAGACAATAAATAATAAAGATTTAAAACAGTAACACACAAAGGAGGAATGAAAAGTGAAATGAAGGAAGACTATAAAAAGGGAAGGAAAGCTGTAAGGTCCTCAGCCTCTTCTGTAAATATGTGGTCGAGGTCGACGGCATCCTGCTGAGGACTTGCTGAACAAATACAGGCTAAATTACAAGTGCATTAAGTGCTGGAAACATAAACCTTCCAGCAGCAGCAGAAATATTAAACTTTGGTCATTTAAACATTGTTTCAAACAGTTTTACACGGTAAAAACAACACGACACCAAAGGGGGCCTGCAGGAGCGTTTATTTACCCTCCTGGAGACGGATATCACTGAGAGCCAACCAGATGTTGGAAAAGCACAGCTGCAACTCGCAGACGGGTAAAGTCTGCAGTACGTCCACAACTGGATCAGAACAAACACACACACCTACATCCATGTTCCCAGGATTGCTCCATGGAAGCACTGGACTCTGTAAGCAAAATGCTTCCATTAAATACATTCTGAGGTTCTAACAAGAACCAACATTTGCAAAAGGAATCCAGAATTAAAGCTTATATTTTCTAAACTGAGACAGAAGAATCTGTTAATCGTATCGCTACTTGTATTTTCTGCATTTGATCATTTTTTTTAAACGTGATGCAAAAATCTGACAGTATTGTAATCTGTCATTTTAACAGATTACAATTCACACATCTGACTACGTGGTGGAAGTGCAAAGAGATCATCAATCAATAACAAAATTCCCACATGAACATCATCTCTGACCTGGACACTGATTTTAATGCTTCTCGCTTCCCAGAGCTCTGCACGCTTTGAGGCTTTTCCTGAGCCACAAATGTGCCAACATTTTCTTTAGCTGAACAGAAACATAACTGAAGTTATTATCTTTGAACCTAAAGAGGAACTATTCAGTTCTTCTAGCTGAAAACTAGAGATCAGGATGAACTCTGACCTGAATCTTCAGAGCCACATAAAGACAGTTACAATGTCGGCCTTCCATCAGCTGTAGAACATTTCCAGGATTAAAGGATTAATGCCTCAGCATCAGAGAAACTCATCCATGCATTTATCTTTAATTGATCTTTAATTGATTACTGCAGCATCATCTTATGGTGCAAAATACTTTGAGCTGCCTTGTTACTGAAATGTTTTGTGCAAATAAACTTGGTTTTGCTTGACTTTATGCTGTCAAGCTAACACCTGTGACTCAGTTTCTTCATTATCCCAATATTCAATCTGCTTATAAATAATCATTTTCTCCCTTCACACTTCAGGCCACGCCTCCAGGCCCCATCATTCACAGAAACACGCGTTGGTAAATGACCAGTTGAAATTATAATACAGTCTATCAGCACAAAAAGCCAGAACACACATGGGTTTTATTGCCGTATATCTACAAAACAATGATCTTGTAAAAAACTCTGGGTCACCTGATCATTGTTGAGGCTCATGCTTGTACTGCTGTGCCCTGAAGTCAGTGGCTGTGTTTATGCAGACATTCACGCAGATATGTGATATTTTGCTTCAACTTGTCTGGTTTCACGTGACATGAACACTTTTTAGGAGGAATTACATTAGCCCAATTCTTCACTAAATAATTGTAAATGGATAAAAACTGCTGGATAGAAATTGAAACATGGTCCATGGAGGAGGCTGTCTGCAGAAAGGTGGCGCTCTCTCTGGGAACGGTTTGTAAAAACAAAGCAGAGGACATAAGGAGGGAAAAGACACTTTTCATGTCTCCATTAGTCATTCTGCCCTGCAGAAAATCATGAGGATTCTTCTCTCTCTTCCTCTCACACACCCAGCACCGCCCCCCTCTGGTGACCTGCAGATTGCAGGTTGACCCTCCTCTCTCCACACCCAGCCACCATCTCTTCCTCCAGAGCTCCATCACTGTCTTGTTTTAGATCTAATCAGATGCACGGCTCTGAAGCTCCAGAGTATTCACTCCCCCAAACATCTAATGTTTTATTGGATTAAAACAAAACTACCTAATCCAGGAGTGAAAAACGTTTTAAAACAGGAGCCACAACTGTGAAGTTCAAAATAGTCATGGGCCACAAAAACTGTATCTGTCTTGTTATGAAAAATGTAAAAACAATTCTATCGAATAAGCAAACTAAATACAAAAAAATCTAATTAAATTATTACATTTTATAGATTAATTTTTATACAGAAATTACCTGCAAATTATTTTAGAGTCATTGCAGGCCAGAGATTGTTGTTTAAAACATTCTCTCATAAATTAATTTAATTCTACCTTTCAGTAAATGTTTTTGGATGTTTGTGGTGCTGTAACATTAAAATGAAAGAAAAAATGTGTTTACTAAAAGATTAATAATTTGTGGTGTTGCTTACATTTTTATTTTTATTTTTTTTTTAAATCTATATTATTTTGCATCTTTTTTGGGTCAATGAAATTCTCTTTAGTTTGCATCTCCAGCCTCAGTCTGGTGAAAGAAATCTGTGCTGTTTTTGAATCATTCTGAAGGTCCCAAATGGGCCCCGGGCCGCACTGTGGACATCCCTGACCCGTTAATATCTCGTTATTTCCTTCTTTATTAAGTGGTCAAGGTTATTTCACATTAACACAGTTGAAGCAGATCTTCTGCGGTTTCGGGGGAAACTCACCGTGTCCTTTGTCCACGAAGCTGGTGATGGTGTTGGCCAGGCCGGCCTCATGCAGCGCGCTGCTGTTCAGCTGCCCGCTGCTCAGGGACCAGTACAGGGACAGCATGTAGTCGTGCGGGGTCACCAGCGGCTGCTTGTCGCCCAGTTTCTGCCTCCTGGCGGCGGCTCCGCGCTGCGCCGCCGTAGGAAAGCCGCCGCGTGCCGCCGCCGCCGCTGCGCTCGCCCTGACGGCGACCTTTCCCGCAGGTTTCCCCGGTGAATCTCCAACTCCGACACCTCCTCCCGCATGTGCGGGGGCGTGCGGGTTGACTGCATCCGCAGCGGGAGGCCAGGAGCGCGCAGCCTCTTTGCGCCCCAGGTCCAGCGCTCCGGTCGGCCGCTCCAGCTGCTGATGATGGTGAGGATGAGGATGTTCAGGCTTCCCTGCCGAAATCTGTTTGCCTCTCATCGGGGTCGTCTCGGCTGTAATCAGCGGGGGTCCTGCGTGGGGCTTCCAGCTCCCTGCAGCGGGGACCGGCTGTCTCCCTGCGGGGTGCGCGGATCCACGGTGAGTTCCTCCTGTGCTTTCTGCGGGTCCGCTCCGGCTGAGGGAGCCGCGGACAGGATGCAGGTAGAAGAGAGTCCAGCAGCTGAGCAGCAGAGAGAGACTTGTCACAACGTTCATCCTAAAGCCCTGAAGCGCGCCGGCAGGCCTTCATGGTACAGAGCACAAAGTCACTTCAGGATCAGCGCAGCTGCTGGGCTGGAAGCGGAGCAGAGCGCAGAGATGTGGAGGCTTTCATCCTCATGTCAGACTCTGCACGCTGCAGGAAAAACTTCTAATCCGATCAGAAGCAGATAAAAAAAAAAAACTCAAATCAAACCGATCCTATAAAACTCCTGCAGACTGTATTCTTCCCTCTGTCATGTTGAGGAAGCAGAAGGAAGCAGAATGCAGTGGAAGTCCCGCCAGCGCCAGAAGAGCTGCTCTGCTGGATTTCTGGAAGAAACTTCTTTAAATCCCACTTTTTTTTTCTTCCATGAGAGGCAAGAATGGCGTAATGCCGCTGCCTCCGTTTTTTCTCTTTTCCTCCAAAAGTTTGAACTCCGTCCAGTGAAAATATTTCACACACACACAATCTCTCTCACACACACACACGCACACACACCAACAAGCCAACCTGCAGGTGCTCCAGAAATCCTGCAGCAAACCTGAGCGCAGGAATTGGGGATGGAATTCCAGAAAGCGGTTTTAATTACCCCGTGATGTCATTCTGTCCAGACTCATTTAACAGCAATATTTCACCCCAAATCTTCCTCCCTCTTTTCCACCGATGACTCACTGAGACTGAAGCACGAAATGGCACAGAGTGACCCCCTCAACGCGCAAACACCAGAGGAGAGGAGAGGAGAGTGCTTTATGGCGCTGAAGGCGAACTGCTTTAACTGCTCTAAAGTGATGTGAGCAACATCTCGGGGGCCCCGAAGGGCCCCTGGTGCAGCTGCATCTTTTAGTTCTTAAACGTTTCAAACAAATCATAAAACAACTTGAGCATGAACATAAAAATATTAGTTTCAGAAAATATTAAGTCTACATGTTCATGTTTTATCTATATGAGTTGATGAGTTTTTAATCAGAAATTATATAAAATCAGCAACATTTTAAATAAAAAAAAACCTCATTTAGCTATCAAACAAATAGATTTTAATTTATTCTTCAACTATCAGATTTGTGCCAAGTTTAGCTTCCCGGTGTTTCGGGGAGCTGGATGCTGACATTAGCATTAGCTGCTACATGTTTAGCATTGCTGTTAGCCTAGCTCCTTTTAACACAGCAAACCTCTTTTCCAGCGTCCAATCAGAGATGCAGCTTCGTCATCCATCACTGTTGTTAGCGGATGTCGTTTGTGTGTCACATTTACAGCTGTACTAGAAACGTGTGAGAACAAAGGCTCCATTGTCACGAAGTGGAGGTGTGGTGAGGCGGTGAGGCAAACGCTGGAGACCCAGGTAGCAGTAAATGATGATTTAATAA
>CAEFZX010010087.1:0-33575 GCA_903066825.1 Alfaro cultratus
CAGGCCGGTGTTTCCTTTTAGTGGTTCCGATCTGGGTTTGAATTTTGGTAAAAAAATTGTTTAAAATGCCCCCCAAAAAAAAAAAAAAAAAAAAAAAAAAGTCATTTCAGGAAAGTTTGTTTTATGGGGTTTAGAAGCTTTTTTTTTGTTGTTGTCTAAATTCAGTCATTCTTGTTCAAGAACAAACTTTTTACTCAAATCTGCTTTCAAGTACTTGTTGCTGGATATGTGGTTCTATGTGATTGAATTTGAATGAATGGAAACCTAGTTAAAAAAAATAAATAAATTTGGTTCAAAATGTTTTATCAAGCACGTGCATGGGGGGCTGGAGGGTGTGAGCGGAGGGAACTTGAGCCTTTGCCCCTTTCATCATTGATGCCCCAAGTGCCTTTGAGGTCCCCCTCCCCCACCCAACCGTTTTAATCTGTGCTTCAGGAGGCGGCGTGTTTGCGCTCAATAGCATTCACACTGCTGCCTGGGCTGGAGGTGAGCGGCTGTGAATATTAGTTACTGCAGAACCTCAACTGTTAAAGATTCGACCCATAGAATTATAACAAGCAGTAGTGAAAACATTGTACCAATAATCTGGACCACAGCATAAAGCATCTTTCAAGTTTCCCGTTTTGGCCAGGAAGCTACCATATATAACCCCTTCTTCCCACCTTGCTGCCATATTAATGTTTTCTGGTAAATGTCTCAATGTCTGGTCTTATACTAATCACATCACCAGCCCCTAATGTAGGTCACACATGTAAAACTGGACAGCTTTTCTTAGCATTAATCAAGCTTTATTTAATTTTTTTTTCTTACAAATTCAAAATACATTAAAATTCACTTCACTGGGTCTTGCAGTTGTCATCGTTCCAGAAGTCCAGTTTTTCAGCAGCTGGTTCATCTGCAAAGAGAGAACAAAATAAAAATCATAAGAAATTGACCTAAAAGCTGAACCAACAGATCAGACTGTAGCCTTCACAAGCAGATTGAAATCTGGACTCCTACTTCAGAATTTGGAAACGGCACAGCAGAATATTAGAACTAAGAACCTACCTGGTTTGATCCCCAGGTTGGAGTTATCAAAGAAGTGTGTGGGACAGTTTCTGGTCAGCAGCTCTGAAGCTTCACCTGCATTGAAAAAGCTGCTTTTGGGAGAGTCCAGCGGCGAGGCTGCGCTGACCAGAGTTTTCCAAGGAGAATCCAGGGCTTTCTTAGGAGGAAGGTAACATTTTTTAGTGGGGCTGAACAACAAGGTGCAGTCTGAGGATGGACACAGGACTCTCTTCTTAGGAGTACAGGGGGAGGCCGGTCTGTCCTTCTTGGCTTTGCTCTTCCCTTTAAGAATGATTGCTCTGTTCTTCCACTTAGTAGTCTCCTCCTGCTGGCAGGAAACCAAGCTGATGAGAGAAAGGTCAGCGGTCAGAAGCCTGAACTTTCCCAGCATCACAACCAACAGCACTGGTGCAGTTTTTTCTTCTGGTTCTGAGACAACTGCTCCTGTTGCTGAAATGTGATCTACTAACAGATCTTGTTTAGAGTTAAATCAATCCAAGGCAGAAATCCCAACTCCAGTTAGGTTGTTTTAAAGTACATGGACCTGATCCAAACCAACCACTTTCTGACTTTGTCTGCACCACATATGGACATAAAAACCAAACTGGATCCAGTTACCTTTCCAGTTCAGTGATCCGGAGCCGGAGCAGTTTCACCTCTTCTTCCAGCTTGGTCTTCTCCAACAGAATGCTGCTCTGGATCATCGTCCCTCTGGGGTTGGTTAGTCGAGCGTGAAGCTCCTTCCCTGTGAGAACTAAACGAACAAAAAGAAACATGTTTCTAATGATTACTGGATACAACTGTTGGTCAATCTGTGGCCCTCTGTCCAAAACTGAATATGAACTAGAGTTATAACATTCATGATTGATGTTTGCTTCTATTCCTACTCAATTTAACCTTGAATTGAGAGGGAAATGTAGTGAAATAATTGGTTCAAATCCAATAGTAAAACCTTCTGTGACATGTTGAGCTGATTCACTACAGACTGACTTACATGACTCCTCGCCCTGATGCTGTGATCTCAGGTCCTGCTTCAGCTTCCTCAGAGATTCCTCCTTCACACTCAACACCATCTTCATCTTCTCCATCCTGAAAGCAGAACCAGCATTGACCCATTACAGCAACAAGCAGGTCTTAGTCGTCACGCCTTGCTAGTGTCCACGGCCTCTTCAGTCCAAACAGCCAGTTCTGCTCTTTGGACTTTTCTGAAATAGTTTCTGAGCAAGATTGCATTTAATGTTCTGATAGTTCTTTTGACTTTCCATGTCATAAAAAAAAACAAACTAGTAATAATAATCCTGCTAATGTGTCATTACAAAAAGAAAGCCTCCCACTTTTAGAGGGCTTCACCGCTTTCAATGAAGGAAACTTCAACACACACTGATGCCTCAACTCTGCAGAGTCAAAGCTCAAGAGTTGAAGTAAAGAGTGAGGATAAATCCAGGGGTTCTTACTCTTGCTGGTGTTCCTGTGTGACGGAGGCCAGCTTCATCTCCTCCTCACAGAGTTTACGCTGGAAGTTTTTCAGCTGAGCTGCACTGACTGATGCATTCTTCTAAACGAGAGAGAACAACCACCGTCAGCAAAGTGAAGCTAAAAGCTAAAGCAGAACCTGTACGGAGAAACGTCAGTCGTACTTCAGACTCTTCCAGTTTGACCTTTAAGGTCAGGATGGTGTTCTCCTTCTCCTTAAGAAGAACTTTAGCGTCCAGCAGTTCAGTCTGCAGGAGCTGAGTGGTCTGTTTGTGGTTGGACTCTATGTTTATGGCTTCAGCCTTCGCCTCCTCTAGCTGCTCCTGCAGAGCCTGAAACACATGTATAACAGGTGTTAGCATTTTTCTCACAGAATGTGAAGAGGCCGACCTCTATACATCAGACTCACTGGAAGCTCTCCTGCTGCTTGCTGAAGCTGCTTGCAGTCCTGGACTGAGGACAGGTTTGTCGCAGGCGTTCCCTCCAGCTGCTGCAGCAGCGATGAAGTCTTCCTCCTCTCTTCTTTAAGCTGACCATCTCTCTGTTTGTCCATCTGCATTAGTTCAGCCAAAATCTTACTGAGCTCGTCACTGATGACCTACCAGAGCCAGTCAGAGAGGACAGACCAAATTATTATTTTTTTTTTATTTTTTTTTTAAAACTACAAGCAAAACATTAGCATTATGAAATATTCAAACTCGGATGGATTGAACTCGTTCTAGGAGAAACGGAACATTAGTTGTTGGTAAAGCGCACTTGTAAAGGAATCGTCCCGTTTTGGTCCACAAGTCGCCTCCGTTCAGCTTCTTGGCCGAGGATTCGCTCCAGCTCGCTGATGACCGGTGGGTTGGAGGCGGCCTCAATGGACTCGTTGAATTTGACCCTCTCCTGAACTTCGGCTTGTCGCACTGCGATATATGAAGTCAGGTTGGCCCAGAGCCTCTCCAAAATGCTTTCCATTTTCTAGAGAGTAAATAAAGATGAATAATGTTAAACCTCTCGTTTTCAACCAAGAGCTAAACGCCGTCATTTAGACCCACACCAGACTGAACAGCAGTCTTTACCATTTGGACAGGTTTAATGTAGATCCAGAGCAGAAAGAACGAACTCCACCTACACTCACTGCAGCTCCACAGGCAGATACTTTAACGCTATGAAGTCATTAAAAAGAATCAGATTGTTGGTGAACAGTCAGCAGGTCAAATGGATCCTGAACTTTTCTTTACACCAATAACTTCAGCTTTTCTTTTCAATAAACAGCAGCGCTGATAAACCGTCGTTTACATGCAGTACCTTCTGGACCACAGTTTGAGAAAGACTGATCCAAGGGGATGCTATGATCGCTTTAGAAAAACCCCCCAAAAAAACAACTGTATTTTCAGTTTTGCTAAATGGTTTCTAAAGGATAAATGTTGCAGTTTTCAGCATTTCTGAACGTCTGACCTTATGGAAAAATAATCACGGATACATCATTGGTTTGTGGTGCTCAGACTGGCTTGGAGCCCTTTCAGAATGGCTTACAGTAAAAGTGTCATCTGCAGCTCCATGTTAACTTTATAAATAAGCCAAGATGGGTTCATTAAAGGAGCAGATCTTACCTGCTGGTAGAGCTGACGTTTGTCCAGAAGCTTAGAGAGCCTCTGATTCCACCGGGAGTGGAAATCCTCAATGCTGACGGAAAACTTAGGCGCGCCAACTCTGGACATCAGTAAGTCCTGCAGCCGTCTCTCCTCAAAAACAGCCAGGTCTTTATTCACCAGCATCTCAAATATTTTCACATAAACACATGGATGCACCATGAGCTGTTCCTAACAATCAGAAGAGCAGAAATGTTCAGTTTCCAGTGGAAATGGTCAACATTTCTTAAATTGCTTCTAGAAAACAGGAACAAGAGTAATAACTACCAGAGTCTTCGTGAAACTGCTGCAGGTCTGAAATCCCAGCTCAAAAACGTCACTGAAGACAGCCAGCCTGGACTTTGGAAGACCCTTCAGGTAAGAAAGCTTCAGGGAACTCTGAACTTTCAGAACAGTCTCCAGGGTTTCAGAGGCCGTCTTTGTGCACATTTCTTTAAACTGTTGGAATTTTCCAAAGGTTGCCTAAAATGACAAAGTTTCACAGTTTTAGGAACATAAGAGTCTGAAAATATCATCATGTAGGATCAAATGATGATCAGTCGGATTGCCTCTATATAAAATCAAACTTAAACATGAATTACATCAAGGTGATCAGCCGAGTCCTGCAGGTGTGACAGAGTCTCCCAGAGTGCATTGGGCTTCTGCTCCTGGGTGTTCAGCTGCTGTCTCAGGGCAGACAGAGACATGTTTGCTTCATTGAGCAGCTGAAAAAAATAAATAAAGACGACTAAAGTTTGGTTTTAAGAGCCAAACACCAGAATTTTTCACTAATTATTTTCCTGTAACAACCAAAAGCACAGCTCTAAATCCAAGCTGGGACTGAAGTACGCAGTAAAGGTTCTGGGAATAAAGAAAAAAAAAAAAAAAAGTTAAACCAAGAATGTGATTGTTTGCACCAACCTGCTGGGAGGCGTCGCACTGGGCTTCAGACTGAGCTCTTCTCTCCCTCTGCAGCTGCAGCTCCTTCTGCAGGTTCTGCCACTGTCAGCAGAAAAGAAGTAGAGCTCAGAAACCACCAGGCAGAACTGGAGGAGCTTCAACACTCAAGAATTACTTCATCCTAACACGCAAAAGTAAACATACAGTGTTTGCTGAGGTCATTAGGATACAGTTTGAAATCAAGCTAAATCAGTGATGGCAGGAAAGAGCTCCTGTAGCCTGTATTACAGTGAATCTGAAGAAGCCTCTGATCAAAGACACCGTTTTCCCAACAGTCTCATGAAGGCAATAGTCGGGGTCGTCCATTTTCTGGATTGTATGAAGAATCCCTCTTTGCCTCATCGTCTCCAGATGCTCCACAGCCGTCCCAGAACAGAACTAGTTTATTTTTATAAAAATTATTTTCAAGTTCCACTTCTATTGGGACCGAAGGAGGCATTAAGCTGCAGCAGTTCGCCACTAGTGGGTGTAACAAACAGTGAGCCCTCCAAGCGACTGACTGAACAGTTCAGCGCTGCATCGGCTGATCAATGAGGCGTTCACTGTCGCTCTTATCCGTCGACGGTAAAAAAATCCCACAAACCACCGATCAACTATTACATGATTAGAAAGCAGAGCGTCAGTGATCCCTCCTTGTCATGTGAAGAGTTTTTCCTGACGATTGTCTGAATTCAATCCTTCACAAGAAACTTTGTTTGGCTTAATTTTAATAATAATAAATTGGTTACAATTAATTACATAAACCAAACATCGACCAGAATTCTGATTCCCAACAATACTGATGCCACTGTGTGAGGTCGGGGCAACATTTATGACTTCCACAGTTCTCATTCCCAACACAAGACTGAAGCAATTCAGCTGAACTGACTGAAAGCCTAAAACTGTAAGAGAAGAAAGTGACTGGAAACATACATTTTGCTGAAATATTGCTTCTCGTTTGTCTTTTTCCGTTTGCTTCTGCATCATCAGCAGCTCCTGCTGGGTGACCTTCTCCTGGAAGGCTGATGCCTACAATCAGAGGTCACAGGTCAGTTAGTGTAGGTATTCCCTAAAGCCCATTAGTAGTTCCTTTAAGATCAGGAGTCCTCCAGAGCTGCCATCCCACAACTTTTAGATGCATTCCTGCTCTGAAAGTGCCGGAGTCAAAAGGTTTGATCCAAGTGTGTCAGAGAAGGAATGAATCTAAATGTTGCAGGACGGCAGCAGCTCTAGAGGAAAGGACCACGTACCATGTTGCTGTTGTGCTGCAGCTGCGCCTCAAGCTGCTCCTTCTCCTCCCTCAGCCCCTCCAGCTCCTCCTGCAGCAGATCGCTCCTCTGACTCAGAGCTGTCACACTGAGCTGCAGATTCTCCAGCTCTTCTTTGTGCTTCTGTAGGTTCACCTCTTTGTCTGACAGATGAAAGTCTCTCTCCGCTTCAACACTTTCCAAGTTGTTACATAATTCTGTTATCTGTAACAGAACAGTAAAGTAAAAAAGGGGGAGGTTAGAGGAGCTGAACAACTCTGGAAGAGAGGAAAACAAAGCCCGACTTTAACCTTCTGCTTCAGAGAACGTTTCTCCTCTTCACTCATTTTGTTCAGCTCAGAGTTTATGCTTCTTTGTTGTTGCAAGTCATCCTGGAGAGCCTTCACAAGTTCTTCTGTTGAGGAAGCCTTCAAAGAACAAAACAATTGAATAAGTTCACACTAAAACCTTCAGTGAGAACTAAAAGCAGGAATGAAGCTCACCTTTTGTCCAAGTTGCTGTAGTTGCTGCTCCTGCTCAGTAACAGTCTGGACAGACATGTTCAGCTCCCTGACCTGTTCATACAGAGACAGTGAACAAGATGGCCACCACTGGCAGTTTGAATTTTATTCCGTTTACGCCGAAAACCTCAAATGGATACGGTGTGCTGGATGTTTGAGATGAACTAAAGAAAGAATGACGACATCAGCAGCTTGTTTTAGTAAATGAGACTGGAGTCACACGTGTGCACAACAGTGGACAGAATCTGTTCTAATTTGTCTGTTGCCGTTAAGCTTTTCTGCCAAGTCAGGATGGGGAAATAAAATGCACCACGCTGAAACTTTAACTAGACAGAGGAACCAGCTGATATTTGAAACCCCAAAATTATGAAACCAATAACACTGCTCAACAGAAGAAAAAAAACATTTTACTGAGGGCTGCACAGAGTTGGGAACAGAATTTCTCCATTGATCAAACCTCAGCCTCCAACATCTCCGTTCTTCTCTGCAGCTTCATTTCAGCTTCCTGCTTCTGTCTCAGCTCCTCCTGCAGCTCCTCTCTCTCCTGACTGACTGTATCCAGGGAGCTTTGCAGCTTCTCCAGCTCCTCCTCAAACCGCTGGCTCACCGCTTCTCTCAGGGCCAGCAGACCCTCCCGTTCTGCTTTCACACACTCCAGCTCCTCAGCAAACTTGGCAAGAAGGAGAAATGAAGGGAGAACATGGCCTTTTTTATA
The DNA here is from genome assembly GCA_903066825.1 of Alfaro cultratus. Taxonomy (NCBI): domain Eukaryota; kingdom Metazoa; phylum Chordata; class Actinopteri; order Cyprinodontiformes; family Poeciliidae; genus Alfaro; species Alfaro cultratus. The sequence continues at coordinate 7,559 of CAEFZX010010087.1, forward strand.
GAACATTAAGATATTTAGGAGCTAAACGTTTAGTGCTCTCCTCTGTTGTACCTGCTTGTGTGTGTTGCTGCTGCTGCTCTGCATCTCTACCAGCTGACTCTTCAGCTCCATCATTTCTTCCTCCATCCGCTCCCTGCTCTCCTTCAACACCTGGAGCTCTTCCTGCTTCTCAAGCATCTGAATCCGAGAACAAATAGTTCAACGTCAGACTCTGTCTCCCTCAGACTGCCGCCTGCTTTCAGTGGGTGAAAACCACAGTGTGTCTGAGAAATGGCTCACCAGCTTTTCCTTTTCCTGAACAACAGACCTCAGACACTCCAGCTCCTCCAGCTGCTGGATCTGTAGCACAGGACAGACAGGAAACCGTTTGGGTTGAAGAACAGGAGAAAAGCAGTCGTAACCAGACAGAACACAAAGCAGCATGAAGTTGAACCTGCTCGTCTTTCAGTGGCTCTGCTTCAGAGAGGAGCTGCTGCTGCTGCAACTCACACTGCATCTACAAGAGAACAGGATCTGTGAGAACCACTGAGGCTCTGGGATGCATCAGGTTTCATTCAAATGAAGGATTATTCCTCACATAAATGACATTTGTTGCAGTTGGGCTGCTTCAGAGAGTTTGACTGTTTTTACCATGTGGATCTTTTCCTCCAGCTGCGCTCGGAGCTCCTCCTTCTCCCCCCTCAGCCTCTCCACTGCGTGCAGCAGCTCCTCTCTCTCCTCGGTAAGAGCAGACAGTCTGCCTCGCAGCTCCTCCGGCTCCTCTGGGGTCTGAGTGACTGAGCTCTGGGAGAGCAGCCCGTCTTTTTCTGCCTGGGGGCGCCTCAGCTCCTCACTTAAAGCAGTCATCTGTTTCAAACGGGAAACAGAACTTTAATGTGCTTTGTGAGCAAAGTGAGCCCTCATATGATTTGAGAATCTTCAACACTTGACATGAGTAGAATCTGACAGGTTGACTTTAGTTCAGTTCTTTAGCTACTCTACTTTTCTATTCTGCATTTGCTCATTCTTAATGTTAGATTATTTCCTAGTCCCCTCTCACCTCTCCCTTGCTGCCTGCGCCAGAACCAGCAGGAAGAGGACAGAAGCTTGCCTGTCTGTAGAAGGTGTGTGTAGGTAGCCGTGTGTGTCTGGTACACTCACACTTCCCTGTGCTTCCTCCAGCTGTGTGTCCGTTTCAGTGGGACCTCCACCCTGCTTGCAGACGTTTTCAGACTTCAGAAGTTTGATCTGCTGGGCCTGCTCACGGTTCTTCTGCAGGATGCTCCGCAGCTCGTCCTGGTTCTCTATCATCTGCAGAACAGACGAGGTACAGCTTTCTGATTGTCATGGTAACAGCGCCTCATGCTCAGGTATTTTTAGATGCCAGGTGTTTAATGCTGAGACATCGGACGACGTGTTCGTTTACCAGCTCTACATTTTCCTGCAGGTCCTGCTTGAGCTGATCTCGCTCTGCAGTCAGAGAGGCGACCGCAGTCAGCAGCCTCTCCACCTCCTCTGTGGCACTCCTGCCGCCATCTTGGAGCTCCTGTGTTAGCCTCAGCATCTGTTTAGAGCCAGAGTTATAGTCACCGAGCCAGGGAGGAGAGGGCACAGTCAACACTTTACTCACATGTTCCTTTAACTCGGACTCCTTCTCTAGAAAGGCCGTCTTCATGTCGGAGTTCCTCAGCTTCTCTTCCCTGAGTTCTTCCTGAACGGACCTGAGGAGAACGTCGGTCGCTGCGTTTCCATCTGCAGCAGAGCTCTGAACACGTCGTTCCAACAGCAGACCCTCCCTCTCTGCTTCTACACACTGGAGGGCTTCAATCGTCTGTTTCAGCTATCAACACATTCATATTAACCCCGTCAGATTCCCATCAAGTAAGATTACTGGCAACGGCTCAAGTTTATTCAGAAAACTGATCTGCATAGGATGAGGATGTAAGATGGTGACTAAAGCTGCGTTCACACTGCAGCCTGAAGTGACCCAATCCAGATTTTTTTTTTTTTAAAGTCTTATTTTAGCACCATGGTCATTCACATGTATTTGGAAGTGTAATCTCCTGTGTGAACCACAAATGGCCTGAAAGCGTCCCACATACACAGACAGTGTGCTCAGTGTTTTACCAACCACCGTAAAAGTGGTTGGTAAAACACCACAGAAGTGCAGAATGAAGAGACCAAACAAACTGCAGCACGGAGTCAAACTGATCAATCCCGAGTCCTGGTTTCTCGCTCACCTCTGCGTCTTTCTCTTCCATCAAAACTAAAAGCCGGCTCCTCTCCAGGTCGCTCTGTCTCTGCTCTGCTCGCAGTGCGTCAAGCTGCTGAGTTAAATCAGCACATTGTTGCTTCAGCCCCGCCTCCAGAGCAGCCTGACCTGGCTGGAGGTCGTCAGTCGCCTTGTTAGCATCCTGCAGCTCCCCTGTCAGGTCTCCTCCACACTGAAACAGGAATTACAGAATGTGAGATTATGTGGCGGTTCAGTAATGGTGTAGCAGAGCAGCCAACAGGAGTTAAGTGGTCCACCTGATCTCCAGGAGTCTGAGGTGAAGCCTGTTCCTCCTGCTGCTCCCTTAGAGCCTCCTCTGCCTCTCCACACAGAGCCAGCTCCTCCTGCAGGCTGATGGCGCTGCTTTCCACTTTCACACTTCCTAACAGATCTGGAAACACGGAACAGTTTAGAAACCCCCATCTGATGTCACAGGTGGACCCCCGTCCTAATTCATGGTTCATTACTTTGTGGGATCGTGTCATCTAGAGCGCTGAGCTCAACTTCGTCATAAGAAACATTCAGATGTTTTTCGGGATGGCTGGGCCTTTCCACCGCCACCTGGAGAACGGATCCAGTCAGCTCAGCCTCCAGGTTCTCCTTGCTGGCTGTCAGGGTCATCTGGAGAGAAAATAATCACTTTAAAACATTTCCTCCTGGCTCAGCGACCAACACTGAGCCAGGAGGCTCTGGATTTCTAACAACTAAATCCTACTTATGAATGTTGGTATTTTGGCAGATGTTGGTTTGTATGCCAGCTACATGGGATCATGTGGTCCTCTATCCACGCTTTAAGGGGGAGTAGGTTAGCGCCGCTGGTGGAACATGTAATGTGCTGGTGGAATTTAGGGAGCGCTACGTTTAATTCAGCATAGTAAAAATAATTTTAAAAAAAACTTCCTTTGTTTCCAAGTTTAACGTCACATCTACTGACATTAAATGATAACAGGAAGAGATCATGTTGTGACTACAGCAAGCACATGCAATGTTCATTAGGCTTTAAATTAAATATTGAAAGAGGTTACATGAGAAATGTGCCAAAGTATCACAGGCACACTTTAAAACATTACCTCCGGTTGAAGGCGCTGATGTTCAAACAATTCGATGGCCTTCTTTAGACAAGATATTTCCTTCTGTAATTCACTCTGCAAATAAGCAGTAACAATTACAAAACAGTGAAATTATACCAATACCACAGTCATTTGAGCACATCATAAATCACTAAATGAAAGACGGATTCTCATCACTTTATTGCAGACAAAGTCATTCAACTGAGATCTACCTCCTGTTCCTCCATGAACTTCAGCTCCAGACTTTTGAACTCTTCCAGATCCCTTTTCTCCGTCAACTCTTGAAAGAGAACAGCATTTTCCTTCTCTAAAATCTGTGTGTGCTCCAGGAACATCCCCAGCTCCTGTTTCAGGTGGTCTCGCTCGGCAGCAAGCGCTTCCTGTGGAAAAGAAGCAGGACATGTGACTTTTTAAGGTTCCTCCTACCTGAAATATTTGCACAGTCATCCCTTGTTGGAATAACGGTCAGAAATGAAGTCCAAGACGTCCATCTTGTTTTTGCTCCTCTAATCTCATCTCGGATAGTAAAGTAAAGTAGTAGCTTATTGTTAGCTTTACATACATTATCATATCATTTGGAAGAAGATTTGAGTAAAAGAGTTTACTAAAGATTAAATAACTCAATGGACGTCATTTCTTAACATCACAGAATATGTTCAAAGCAGAATATATGGAGTTGCTCTAATCATTTTTTCTATTGTAGTTTATTAATCGGCTCTGCAGCAGCTTTGGCCAGCGTTACCTTCTCTGACGTCAAGGTTTCACACAGCTGAACACTCTCTGCAAATCCTTTCCTCATCTGGAAGACAAGACTTTAGGATTAGAGCCCAAACTGGTACACTTTATATCCAGAACCAGCATTGCAGTTTTTATTTATTCATAGTCCTACAAAAGCATACAACATATGAAATACAAACAAGAGACAATATTAAGCATTATAAAAACTCTACCCGCTCAACATTACTGCTCCAGAGAGCAGCTCCTGATCTAACGGTCTACCTGGTCAGAGTCAGACTGCCTCTTCTCCTCCAGCTGCCTCTCCAGCTCGGACACTTTGGCCTCCAACGCTGTGGAGGCTTCCAGCTTCTGCTGCGCCTCGGTTTGCAGAACCTTCTCCAGCTCGGCGACCTTCTGTTCAGCTGCTTGCATTTGCAACAAGGCGTCCAGCTTCTGCTGGGTTTCGCTTTGCAGCCGCACCTCCAGGTTTGCCAACCTCTCTTCCGACTGCTTTTTCTCCACCGCTTCTTGTTTCAGCAAAGTCTGCAACTGGACCTGCAGCTCTGCGACTCGGCAGTCCAGGGTTTCTGCCTTTTCCACAGCCTCCTCCCTCTGTTGACGCTCCATTTCGAGCTGATGCTCCAGGTTGGATAGTTTCTCTAAGAGAGCGAATCTTTGATCAGGAGACGCCAGGTCACTGGACATAGACAAAGATAAAAACATATTAGTTGCTTTTTACTAAGTGGGACAAGTTACTCCAAAGTTTAGCCTTTGGTTTAATAGTTTATGTGTAGTATGATCACTGGAACTGTGTGATCCACTAGTGACTAGGCCTGTCACAACAACACATGTTGCCAGACGATAAATTGTCCCAGAAGTTATTGCTGTAAACAGAATTGTTATTTTAAGATCGTTTTAAAGTAATATAATGGGAATATCAGCATAAGTATGCAAGAGCATATCCTCAAAGAGGAATAAACTTTAAATTCTAACAAACATTTAGCACTGGAAATGGAAGACAAAAAAATATATATATATAGAAATAAAATTAATCATGAAGTCTCTAAACAAAATTGTCTTTCAAAAAAAGAAGCTAGTTGAGTCCAAAACAGACAAAACTTTTATCAACCAGTTTTTGGTAGAAAGAAAAACGAGAGAATTGATAAATCATACAAATGGATATTGAGTATGTTTTAGTTTATCGTGTGATTTATTGATTATTGCGACAGGTCTACTGGTGACCTCATGAAGAACCCACCTGTCCCCAAAGCTGCGGACAGTCACTGAGCTCTGGCTCATCTCCATGTCCTCAGAGGGCTCCTCAGGAATCCCCCAGTGAGGGTAGAAGTCTTCATCAGCTACAAAGAGCAATAAGCCCAGGTCTGTCATCTTACACGAAGAATTCAGAAAGATTTCCATCTCCGGACGCTCCATACCTTCAACTAGCTCCGCAGAACAGAAACGCTCAGCTCTCCTCCTCCTGCTGCTAAAAGTCACATTCATGTGAGAAATCCCGTTGTCGTCACAGGCCGGCTGACAGCCAAGGAGCATCTTTCCTCCCCACGTCACCCGGCGCTTCGGCATCTGATAGAGAACACAGTGAGAGTTTAACCCTGATGTTAACCAAGCCTAGCAGCACCATCAGTCAACCAGCAGCCTGCTGCATTTGAGTTAAAGGTCAATAAGTGATATTGGAAGACAACTATACCAAAACACACCTCGTTTTTGCACTTCAGTTGTGGTTCTAATTAAAGTGTTTTTTGTTTTTTTCTTTTAGCAATGACTTGTCACTTTATTCAATGAAGTTGCCAGTGTGTAGACTGGTAAAGATAAGCAGTGGTTTGGACTTAATAAAAGAAAGCAAAACTCTGCTGAACAGCAAGAAATAAAAAAAGAAAAACAAAGAAGAAAGAGCGCTCTGCTGAATAACAGACAGACCTTTGGAACAGAGACCAGGTTGGAGCTGGTGACCAGCAGTTTGGTCAGGTTTCTGATCCGGTCCTCTTGTTCTCTCTGGAGCTGATCCTTCTCTTGCAGCAGCTGAGACAGAACCTCTTTTTCCGTCACTGTGGTCTGTGTGACCGAAGACACCTGGAAGAGATGAATGTACGAGTCGAGCAAAGCAAAGCAAAGAGCTGCAGTGAAGGAAATTTGATCAGAGTAAAATCGGAGAAGCCCGGTGACATCAACAAATCATTCTAACCTCATTCAGTCGACGCTTGAGGTCTACAATCTCATTCCGATACCTCTTGAGCAACGCTCCGTCATCCGATACCTCTGTCACATGAGGGTCATTCTTCATTTTCTTTGCGGTGCTGGCAAACTGAACATGTGGAATTCATCTGAATGCTGGAGTGTTGTGCGTTCTGACAACTCAACTAGAATGTCTCATGTAGAGGAAATGTTCAAAGGCAACGTTCAAGATTACGTTGACCTATGAAATGACAATGAAGACAAACCTGCAGAGTACTGAGGGTCTCCTCCAGAGAAACGGGCGTGATGGTGCTGATTATGACCGTTTTAGCATTGCCTCCCAGGGAGTTCTGCAGGATGCGGGTCAGTTTGCTGTCTCTGTAACTGGTAAAACCTCTGGAGAGTATCGACAAGAAATCCAGCAATCAGTGCATCCGAAAATAAAGGATCTATTCAGAACGTAAGAATTGTATTAATTTTTGTTTAAAATACAGTAAACCCCCAACGAATCATGATTCAGTTTTGGCCTATTTGCAGATTCTTTCATACAGCATCTCTAAAATATTCCAAAGACTCAGGAAGCTGAAATACTTACAACTAGCATTACTTGACTGAGGTTTGGAAAGCAGCCAATGTTGAGTGACATTCATTTTAGTTTATATTCTAGAATTAGGCTGCTCAGGATGGAGTAGCTCTGGACTTTAATTGAGATTTTTCTTTTTTCAAAGCTTCATTCTTGCCTTTCTGGGGGGGATGATGGGATTGCTTGTCTTCAGTCAGAGGCTTCTACAAATTCACTATAACAGACTGCTACAAGAAATCTTTCCTGCCAATAGCAATCACCATCTACAATAACTCTGAAGAATGTGAATAAATACAGGTTTAATCTTCCTTTGGGATCAATAAAGTATTTTTGAACATGAAGTAATCCTGGGCACTGATTGGCTGCATCCCCAACAATAGAAATGAGGACAAACATAAATGTTAGCTTCTTTGACAGAGTCAGAATGTTTTATAATGAATGCAATAATGCATATTAATATTTACATTTGGTGTTAGAACTGCATATTTTGATAGTTTAAAGCGTTTTAGAAGCAGTGTTTGAAGCAGCTGTGGTCCATAACCCAGAGTGCCAGTCACTGTAAAATGAAAGGCTGGACCAATAAGCCACATTAGCAAAGTCAAAATGTATACTAATTCCATCTGTCATTTTCACCCCTAACTATATGGTTCAAAAATAGAATCAAAATGATTTTGCAGCAAGTCCTAATATTGGAATATGAACTGAAACAACTAAAATTTTTAACTTTAAGATAAATACAACTCTGCAAGGCAGACCTGCTAGCTGGTATACAACCAGGACAAACTGATTCATAGACATTTTACTGATAATATTTGTTTGATATACTGAAGTGTTCCATTTCTAATTTTGCCTGATTCATATAAAGTGAGTTGTTAAAAAAAGTACTATACAAATAAAATGAACAATTTCATGATTACTTTTTGTTTTTACATGCTACGTCTGAAAAATGAAGCTAATCGTTATCAAACCAATAGAGTTAGAGTGCTGGGACACAACCATAATTACACTATTGAGAGAATTGATGAGGAATCTAAACGCATCTGATGTAAACTGAATCGCCATGGTTACTCACTTCTGGTTTTCATCAGTGAGTTTCTTGATCACCTGTCCCAGTATAAACAGACTGAGATTGATGTTGCATCCTTCTTTGAAACGAGTACCTGTGGATTCGAAAGAAAAAGTGAGAATATTAAAAGAAAAATTGAAATGTCAACTCAAAAACATGATGATTAAGTAAAGCTTTTAAATTAAATTAAAGCTAGAAATCAAAACATAAAGATGGACAGCAGATGGACACACTTTACCTTCCACCCCTGTTTGACTGGCTCGCTCAGATCCAGCGAGATCCACTAAATTCTGCACACAAACAAAAATGATTAACTTGCCTCTCCAAAATCAAAAGTATACATATTTAAAGAATCAAATGATAAAAAAAAAATAATAATAATTACTAAATGGGAAACAATAATGGCTCCATCAGCATTTTCCCCTGATGCTGGATCACTCCTTTCTCTGCTCTCCAGGATCTAGATAAACATTAGCAAGTCAGAAAACGTCACAGCGGCAAACTCCATATTATCCTGCATGCCGAGTTGATGCTTACCATACGGAATATGGTGTGTGAGCGGCTGCTCCGCTGGTTCATTTTAGTCTTTCCGTAGTGACGGTTCTCTGGAGGCAAACAAAATAAAGACACCATGTGTTGACGGGATGCTGCAGAGAAGTTCACCGCTGTAAACGGCGAGCTCTTACTTTCTCCCTTCCTAATCCAGGCGAGGGCTTGCGAAGACGTCGTGACGAGCTCCTCGGTCAGGTCAGCCACGTAGACCGTTTTCTACGCAGTGAACACAAACCGACTGATCAGAGACCGTCTGTTACGCAGCATAGTTTCTGCAAATACTCCCATACCGAACAAAACCCATTTAACCCACTCACATTCATCGTTTCCCGAATTTCCAAAGGTTTTCTCTTCCAGCCATCAACCAGCAGGTCCGTCACCGTTTCGTTGTAGATTTCCATGTAGGACACCCTGAGAAGGAATTCCTTGTTTGGAAACTTTGGATGAAATGAGGAGACATTGCTTAGAAGTGCAACAAACAGTCTAAACTAGTATGGCGACTTTCGCAGCAAGTCTCATGGAGTTGCTTACCGTTTTAATAGTTTGGAAGACATCATCTACGGCCAGAGGAATGACACCACGGTTACGGTCATGGCCCATCATTGTGAACGTCTTCCCTGAAGAGGTCTGACCGTAGGCAAATATGGTTCCTGACAAACAAGAGCGACAGACACAAACATGAATCAACGAAAGCCGTGCAAATAGAGTGAGACTATTTTGTCTGAATTTGTAGTATGAGGATTCACAGCAAAGCAGTGAGCAAAACAATCATTTCTATTACAAACCATTGTAACCCGCAACGGTGGACACAACCAGAGGCTTTGCGATATCCTGATACAGCTGGTTTGTAGATTCGTCAGCACTAAACACTCTGTCTGAAAACAGGAGAAAATTCAACAGTAAAATCATCTTAGTGGGTCACAACACACACAGTTATAACGCTGTATATAATTTCATGCATACCAAAAGTGAAGCACTTGCTGGAATTGCCATCGTCAATCTGACGAATTGATTTCTTGTCAGTTTCCCAGAACAGCTGCACGGGCTGGGCCTTTTCTGAAGCTTTTTCCCTTAGAAAAGAACTGGGAATAAGAAAATAAAATGTTTTAAAAAGCTGACTGCAGAGAGATACAGACATATGTCAAGCAGCTGGAAATTGTTCTCAGGGATGAACCAGACTTGTGCTGCTCTACAATTCTCTGCCCGATATCTTATGACTGTCTCAAACCAGGAAGCAGTGTGTTCCACACGTGAGCCTTTAAATAAACTAAAATGTGTCAGTTTCCACAGCCATGATATCATCCAGACTGCCACCATTTGAAGACAAATTCATCATTCTGTGTGCAAACTTCTGATTTTTAAGAGCATAAATAAATCTGACATTTCTCACTATTGTAATATTCAGCAAATAGAAAAACTGGTGATTCTGAAAGACTTAAAACAAAAGTTTGGTCCAACTTAACTTCAGACAGTGAGAAGCGAAAAAGGTGGATGCGTCTATTTGATGTATGTAAACTTCCAATTTCAACTATACCTCTAATTTATACATCATAAACCTTTACTTTGTTCCTCTTACTGACAGTAAGTTCAGTTATTTATGTGGGTTATGGTTGATCTAAATATAGGTACCAGGGTGTGTATTGGAGGATCAATACTTCTGTTCACAGCATCTCCTCCATATGTCCAACAGTTTCCTCATGTATCAGTGTATGTGCAGGAATAAAAACGGCAGTCCAGTAGAACAATTTAACACTAATTTTGAGTAAATGATCACATGACATGGAAGCTATTGAAAAAAATATACATCTTTTTTAAATATTAAAATGATTTAAAATCTTGAAAATGTCAATAAGTTAATAGAAATGGGAGTCAGATTGGTAATTGACTCTGGTAGCATGAATTACCATTGGTTTTTGTGTCAGTTGGTCACGAGGCAAGACATCTAGCTTGTTTCTAAGGAGCTTTTGGTTCGGAAATATGTTGACGGTCCCTACATGTGAACCTCCGGGCGAGAGAGGAGGGAGCAGAGAACGCCTGGCCGAAATTAGCCTGCCTGAATCGGATCAACCTTGAGCTGGACGCCGCGAAAATTCAATATCCAACTTGAAAGTACAGTCACCGCGGTCTTAACAAAACCCCATCTCCCTGTTGTGTGAGCTACTAACAGCTTCTATTCACACAAACAGCTTATCGGAATAAAAAAAAAAGACAACTTCTCTGTAGTTCTTATTAAATTATAAAATGGTGTAACGTACACATTTCATGCAGAAAAGCAGAAACACGACACAGTTAACTTCTTCTGAGTGACTCGGTTCAGGAAAACTCACCTCCCGGCGACAGGACGAACACGGACACAAACTTTAACAGCGGACTCCGCCATTTCTTCTCCTGGGAACTTGAGGGAATAACTGAAGGTACGATAGAACAAAATTTTAAATATGCACAGCTTTAATTTGATTGGACAACGTCATCACGCGGACTGAACCACACGCGGTGGTGGGGAAAATAAGGATGTCATATTTTTGGAATGACTATTTCGGTTTTGTCTTTTAATATCAAATTCCACAAATAGGTCAAATGTGAGCTGTAGTTATATTTATTATTAAATAAATAATATACTATAATAAGTAAAGAATAAATAGATAAGTATCAAGAGTTAGTGGTTAGCCGGGTAGTAGCGTCCAGAAGATCGTCAAACAAGTGCGACGGACGTGGTTGCGTCATAAGCCCGCGTTTGACGCACGTGAATAAGAATGAAAATAACACACAGTATGGCGGCTCTTTTCTTAAACTAGGACAGAAACTATTTGAAAGAGGAGCTTTAGTGTTGGGTCTTGTTTGAGTCTAAGTAGTTGGGGACTTTTCTAGGAGACACACGCCGCTATTGGTCGTTTGAATTGGATTATTTTAGTTTCAATGCTTTGGTCTTCCAGCAGAAATGTCTCTGTTTCTTGTCAACAGGTAAGTACCAACCTGTTAGTGCTGGAGCATCTTGTGTCAGACTGGGTCAGCTTCTAGTTAAAACGCGATAAAACAGCTAAAAATAAATAAATACATGCATAAAACATCAGCTTAGACTGGGTAGATCAAAAACTGATTCAACAAATATGTTTTGTAGCTTTTGAATAGATAGAACACTTTGTCTATTTCAATGTGTGCCTGTCCCTATCAAATAAACTTAAATTAAAAAAACAACATTGTAAGCAACAGAAATCCAATATCGATCTACTGAAGAGTTTGTAAGTCTGTAGTGTTGAAAGCAGCCAGTAGTTGTGGCATCAGTTTGTTGATCTTCTCAGGTATCTTGGAGACGACGAGGATGGTGTCATTTCCAAGGTGTCCCATTCCCAAGCGCTGCTGACCAAACTGCAGCAGAAGGTGAAGCAGAAGCAAAGGCAGAGCTCAGCAGAGCAGAGCGAATGGACTGGTGAGGAAAAAACCGAGCAGCAGGAGGTTCCGTCAGAGACTAAAGACGAGAAACGAAGCAGTGAAAAGCATCAACAGCAGCAGCAGAAGAAGAGGAGGAAATCAAAAGCGGGAGCTTTGCTTGATGCAGACTCTAACAATTCTGAGCCTGAGGGGAAAAAGAAGAGAAAGGGAGCTGCGGATCAGAAGCAGAGGAGTCAAGAATCGGGTGGGATTTTCTCTCTCTTCGTTAGGCTCACATGCTTCAGATTACTATAATATTTTTTTTTACTGCTCTGCTGTCTCTGAGCCCTGGTTGGTTTAAAGTGCTACTCATTCATTACTGATGTTGAAGAGATCCCAGTCATAAAGGAGTCCCTTCAGCAGACCAACTGGAACTAACTACTAGCAACTGATTCACCACAAACAGTGGAACTAACAAGAATAAACAACAGGGATGCACAGTATTGGCTTTCTGGTCGATATGCCGATATACTAAAACTCATTTGGCCGATAACCGATACCAATATTTTTTCCTATACCTACTTACTGAAACTATATGGCTTTCTCTACTGTGGAATTAAAATGCTGTATTATCTTTGTCAGTTTCGCGTGCTACCAAATGCAAACGCTGAAATTTATTCATGACATTTGCTCTCTCTAAGCCAATGACAACACTCCAACAGTGCAAATTTAATGTTGTGCTGTGCTGCAGGCATCACTGTCACTGGTTTGTCATATAAAAATGATGCCTTTTCTATCGGTGAGTTATTTTGATAGAATGGCCGATATTAAATTTTACAACTAATATCGGCCAATACGATACGATGCCAATAATATTGGGCATCCCTGATAAACACCATTAAGAACTCCTGACATTTATTTTCATAAATTGCTGTAAAATAAACACAGAATTGTGCAGTCCATATTCTGGGACTTTACAGATTGCAGGTAAACAGTAAATATTATATTGTGAGGCAACTTTGCTTGGAATAGTGTCTCTCTTTCTACCTGCTAAGGCCTCAGTTGTGAAAGCAGTGGGTGGATTGAGGTTCCCAGGTAAATTCAGGTGAACGATCTCTGTTAAATCCTCCACTCTGTTTACTTCCTCCCAGCAGAGGAGGTGTGTTCTAACTGGTCACGTCTCCATCGCTGCAAACAGAAAGTGTCTCTGCTGTCCTGAGTCTGAACTCCCCCTGCTGGCTGTGAGAGCCTGTGGGTGGCATTTCCCTAAAGAGACGCCCTCGGTAGATAACTTCAAGGGCATCAGATCATCTTGGTTAGCATGTTTGCCATAAAGGTCTGATGTTAGGACACGTCTCTCCATCTGGCTCCATCTTGAGAACTTTATCCTGCTCGAAGCACCAAATGTAGCAGGTTAACACCAGTTCTTTTAGGTCGGAGCGGCAAACAAAAATGGTCAGAATACAGGAAGGACGTCAAAAGGCTTCCATGTGACCGAACTGTGGAAGTTGCCTGGTTTATTGTCACCTGAACGCTCAGTGTTGCAGCAGTTTGACATCGCCGTTAAAGCTTTTAAAACAGAAATGTAACTTGATCTCCCCATCAAACATGTACCTGCTGCATCACTTCTGTGACCGCATTAAAACAACATTACAGAAAAAACACAAATTCTACCAAAATGTTCAGGCCTCTCGTATAAAGAGGAATTAAAGAATTAAACGTTTTTCCTTTATTTAACCAGGTAGAACTCAATTGACCTCCGGATCTCTTTTGCAAGAGGGACCTGGGCAGAAAATCAGCAAAAATGTTATGATGTTGCGTTTTCCTGATGGCCGAGTGTGAACTCGAGGTGCAACAAATCCAGAACACGTGTAAAATGTTTGGCCTCTTTATCTCATCCATGAATGCTCCCAGCGGTGAAGCTAGTCGATGCTGATACTTCTAGCATCATATATGAGACAGTAGAAACAAAAGTTATTTGAGCGTTTTTCTTACTTTTTGAGTAACTTCTGTTCCATTAATGTTTTAGTGTTATCTTTGGATCTCAGGTCAGTCAGTGGCGGGTGTTTCTCCAGAGAGCTGCAGGTGTGAAACGGAGCGGGAACAGGAAGTGGAAGAGCCAAACAAGGACTCGCCTACAGCGACGGGATTCCGTGTCCTCGGAGGTTTTGAAAGCAGACCTGTCCATAAGGTACAATCATGGAAGAGAAAAAAAACCTCATGGCTTTAGTAAAATAAAGACTCCTGCCGTTAATTCCACATTCTTTGTTTTTCCCCAGGCAAAGCGGGTCCTGCCTCAGTGGCTCGCTGAGCCCGATGTCATTCACAGAGACATTAAATGCAATCTGGTTCCTGTCTCCTCTGTTTCTGGGGTTTCTGCTCAGCTCCTCAGGAAACTGCAGGCGAATGGAATCCAGCACTTTTTTCCAGGTACGGTAGATTCACCTGGGGGTCAGCTGGGGCTACTTTGGGAAACAGCTATTAACAATGAAGCCTGTGTTATGCTTCATCATTGCTCTGCTTATTAACTTCAGCCCTGCAGATAGGAAATGACTTACAGTGAGAGAGAAGGTGGCCATCTAAGAATCCCAGCAGCCTCTGCTGTGTTTTTAGAGCAACAGTTTTAGGACCTTCAGAGGTTTTGCAGGTTGTTACTCTGCATTCGTTGATTCTCTCATAGTGATTCTAGTTGACTTTTGTTTTTATGACATATGGATAAAGTACATCCACAGCAAGATCCGTCATACATTACAAAGTCAATCGAATGTAAAGTGATTTTATAAAACTGTATTTAAGGAATAAACAGTGGTCCATTTTCTATGCCTGTTGTTCATCAGGTTCTGTGTGTCACAGAAAAAACGGAGTGATCATTCAGTCCCACTGACAGAATTCCTCTAAAGATTCCTCTTGTGTAAAAGAGCAGCTTTTATTGTCCATGTGCTGCTGCTGTTTTTTTCATGCCTTTGTCATGAAAAAAAGCTTGTCTAAAGCAAACTTGTCATTTCTGCCAAAACTAAGTTTTTCACAAGTTTTTTTATTTTTTATTTTTTCATTTTGTTTGTTTCCTCTGTTTGGATCTGAAGGTTCCCAGTGTATTTTATCATTCTAACTGATCCACATGTGCATTGTTATTGATGTTTGCATGAGCCCAAACCTCGTTTTGGAAAGTAAGCAGTGCTGACTTAAACCTCTTTACAAACTGTAAAATGGCCACATTTTTTCAACCAAGTTGTATGCAAACTGACTGTTATTGTTGTTATTTTTTTCTGTTTGCCTTTTATGCCTCCTAAAGATTCTAAGAAATACAACCATTGAGTACAATCTTCTAATCCAACCAAACATGGTCTAGAGCAAGTATCAGGCAGGATCAGACATGGTGATGCAGATGTTTCAGTCCTCATGAGCTTTTCTACCGCTCTCTCCTTTTTCTCCCCATTTTACTTAATAAAAGTGGCTGATCGTTCACAGTCTAAGTCTTAACACTGCTGTGATCTGTTTTCAGTGCAGGCAGAGGTGATCCCGGCCATATTGGAGGGCGCTCAACATGGACTTCTGATTGGTCGAGGAGGCTACAGACCCAGAGATCTCTGTGTTTCTGCGCCAACGGGCAGCGGAAAGACTCTGTCATTTGTCATTCCTGTCATTCAGGCGAGCAGCCAGCATTTCCTCTGCGGTGCTTTGATCAAGCGTTGCTGTTGTGGTTTTCCCAACGACGTGTGTGTGTGTGTTTTCTGGCAGGTGCTGATGGAGCGGACGGTGTGTGAGATCCGGGCTCTGGCCGTGCTGCCAACCAAAGAGCTCGCGCAGCAGGTCGCAACGTTCTGACCGTTTCTGCACATTTTTAAACCCTCACAGTGTTCTGAGGTTAATGTTCGTCTGGTTCAGGTCTACAAAGTGTTTGCGTCGTACGCCGAAGGAACTCCTGTGAAAGTGGTCATGCTGGTGGGTCAGAGGTCGTTTGCTGCAGAGTGCGCTTCGCTTTCGGAGCAACGGTGAGGACAGCACACCAAGAGCCTGTCTTCAGTTATTGGTTTGATCCTTAAATATAATGTCCGTTTTTAAGTTGAGTAACTTTAAAGGGGCAGTGTTCTGTAAAAGTCATATTTTTTACCTTTCCATCCTGTTATGATGTTATTCCCTCATCAAAACATGGCTGGAGTGTTGCCTTGATTCTTTCGTCCATGTTTGAGAAAGCCTTTAATCTCCATGGCAACCATTCAGCTGTCCAAAATGGCTGGTTGGACTTAGCCCCGCCTTCAAAGACAAAGCTCCTCCTCTGAGCTGCAGTTTCCAAGCTCTGTGGTTTTCTTCCTTCTCACACAGTTCTGGGCCTTCCACACTCAGATCCTTCAGACTAGCCAGCAGCAATTAGCAAACATCTGGTGGAACTGTTCATCTGCTGAGATCATTATAGGAGCTACTGCTCAGTGAAACGCTGGTAAAAAAAAAAAAGATTGTTGAAGGGTTAATAGAGGAGCCATGTTGTGATCACTTCCTGAAGGCGCAGTTACAGAAAGAGTAGGAGTTTCTTAAAGAGACAGAGGCCCAATTTCAAGATGTTTAATTACAAAGACATCATGTTCGGTATGTGCAGGATTTTTCTAACAACTGAAGTTGGCAAAGCTTCTGGATTGGTGCTATAAAACGGCATTTTGTGTCTGGAAAATATATAATACTGCACATTTAAAAAAGCAGTATTGCAAATCCAAAGCCAACAACCTGCTGTCTGTCTCAGAGGCAGCGTGAGGTGCAGCGCAGCAGACATAGTCGTCGTTACTCCAGGTCGACTGGTCGATCACATCAGCAAAAACCCAGGCTTCTGTTTGGAACATCTCCGGTTTCTGGTAGGTTCCTAAGAATCACAGCGTTCTCTCTGTGTAGAGCAACTCTTTGGTCTCTGACGTTGTGCTGCGTCTGTTTTTTTTCTGTCCGCGTCTTAGATAATCGACGAGGCCGACAGGATGATCGACAGCATGCACCAGTCCTGGCTCAGCCAGGTGCTGAAGGCCGTGTACTGCTCAGCTACTGGACCGGAGGCCAGAACCCTGTTCAGGAGGACGGAGCCTGCATGCATCACAGCAGCCAGGTGGGCCAGAAAATACCAGCCGTCTGTCTGCATGGAAGCATTCAGGGAGGCTCCAGATTAAGGTTCACTATTCAGAGTAGCCACAGAGATTCCTGTTTAAAATGTCATTAAGGTTCAGTTGTGAGTCCTGTATTCTGCTATAGGACTCTACTTACTACTCAGTAAAGAGGCTTGGAGGAGAAGAAGAAACTTACTTGACATTTTCAGCCTCGGTTTTCTTTAAGATCATTTCCGATTTCCACCTGATCACACGGGGTTACAAAAAATATTTTTTGGAAGTTATCTATGTTTGTTCAACTGAATTAGGACTATTTTGCACCCCTGAATCCAAAGACGACATCCATTTTTCTCAATCCGTTCAAGTTTTTATTCTAATTTGATTCGGAGAAATCTGATCTTCTTACTTAATCAATGACATTTTTGTGACATTAACAGTTTATTTCCGTTAATATTTCTCATCCTACAAAGGTTTTGGGAGAAAAACTGTTTTCTAACAGTGTGTTAATTAAATGTTACAAACTTGGATTTCTGTAAATTGAGTAAGAAACACAAATAAGGGTAAGTACATGTGAATTGAACACTATGTCTTTGTCTCGTTCCTGTCCTGATGGAATCTCTCCTCCTGCTCATCACTCATTGATCAGATTCTCCAGATGTCAGAACAAATCATGCATTTTGATGCTCATGTTGCTCCATAGTTCAGAAAGTTGACTTGATTGAGAAAAAACAATGTGATTATTGGATTCAGCTCATCAAAATGACCCTAAAACAGACAAAAACCCCAGACATTTCTTTTCGGCTGTTGACTGGTCTAATCTACCTCATAATAATAAAATAAATCAAATGCAGGAGTTAATTTGATTACTTTATTAATCCAGATTCCTAAACTAATGTACGGCTGCAGCCTGAGCATTTGGGCCCAAAACGCTGTTAAACTGTTGGCATGCCAGAGGACCGGCGGTGCGTTGTGTAACAGATTGAGTCGTGTTGTAAGTGAAAATGTCTTCAGCTCGGCCTCACGTCACGCCGCGTCTCGCCTCAGTCTGTCTCCAGCTCAGATGCCGCTCCAGAAGCTGCTGTTTTCCGCCACGCTCACCCAGAACCCGGAGAAGCTGCAGCAGCTGGGCCTCCACCAGCCGCAGCTCTTCAGCTCCGTTCACGGCCCCTCCAGCAGCACGACGGCAGCAGACCCCACCCACACACACGAGCGCTTCGACTTCCCCCAGGGCCTCACGGTGAGACGTTACCTTTTGACTTGGCGGCCAAACTGATGACTGGAACTGGAGAGTGAAATTCTGAGATGATTCCTCTTGGCTGTCTGCAGGAGTTTTACGTTCCGTGCACGATGAGCAAGAAGCCCCTGCTCATCCTTCACTTCATCCTGTATCTGAAGCTCCGTCCCATCCTCTGTTTCACCAACTCCAGAGAGACGGCACACAGGTTAGAGGGACTGACGGACGGACTCGCCTCATGCCTCAGTGCGTGTCGTCTGATCCATCTCTTCTGCTTTCCAGGCTCTACCGTTTGGTGCAGCTGTTTGGTGGAGTGCAGGCAGCCGAGTTCTCGTCACGCCTCTCTCCCGGTGAGAGGAAGAACACCCTGAAGGACTTTGCACAGGGGAAGATCCAGCTGTGAGTCACAAGCACACTGCGTCGTTCACATGGGACCAAGCCAGTTCAGTTTATTCCTATGGTGACACCAGCATTTCACAACAAATGTCACTTACGAAAATAGTTGTTTCAATTCAGTCACACATGTTCCCATTGATCTGAGTTATCAAACAGTTCATTAAGTTACTCAGATTAGTTGGAAAAGTTTTTACGACATGCAGCGCGGCCAACTGGAGGTCTGAGAAGACAGAGCAGAAACAAATGAACTGACGTAGGAGAACTTTCTATGTTGAGGAAATGCAAAACGTTAATAGCAGGAGAGAGAATGTTTTTGTTTTTTTGGCAGCTTTATCTCAGCCAATCCCATCCTGCAGTAAGAGGCCGCAGCCAAAACAGAACGCCAGGCCAGGGTTAGCTTTTATGGAGAGGGAAAAAAAAGGAAAGAAAACAGAAAGTTTACAGTTGAAATAACAGCAAATATTGTAAATTAGAGAGTAGAAGAAGAAGTAAGTGAGGGAAAATAGTCAGTTTGTCCTCCAGTAGCCTGTGGTTCTGTATTCATATCCACATAGTGGCATGTGCATCTGGTTATTAAAACCTCTCTGCTCTCTGACAATTTAATGTCGAGTTCTTTCTTCTTCCTGTTGAGTTGAGAGAGCAAAACGGCCATTTTACATCACTAACATCCACACAGCAACACTGAAATGATGGCGACTTTTCCTGAATCTGACGTCTCTGTTTCTCTGGTATTGCTTTGTTTGAGCTGCAGCTTGAATGACCTGATCTGTCCCCCTGCAGGCTGATCAGC
Organism: Alfaro cultratus; assembly: GCA_903066825.1. Classification (NCBI taxonomy): domain Eukaryota; kingdom Metazoa; phylum Chordata; class Actinopteri; order Cyprinodontiformes; family Poeciliidae; genus Alfaro; species Alfaro cultratus. The sequence continues at coordinate 26,864 of CAEFZX010010087.1, forward strand.
ACAGACGCAGCTGCCAGAGGCATCGATATCAACGATGTCAAATGTGTGGTCAACTATGACGCCCCGCAGTACATCAGGACCTACATTCACAGGTCAGCAGCCCCGCTGTCTCCTCCTCCAAACTGTCCCTTCTGTTCCCGTCTGTCAGAAAGTGACGCTTTCGTCCTGCCGTCTGTGTCATCATGTAGGATCGGAAGAACAGCGAGAGCTGGAAAACCTGGACTGGCCTTCACCTTTCTGCTGAGGGTTCAGGTACAGTCACTGATCTGGAATGAGAAGAGCTTCATGGAAGGAGAAGAAGAGAGTAGGGATTTTCTGTCAAGGATAAATTAGGACATCAGCCATCGTTACATTTATTCCCTCTTACAATATGTTCATATGGTTGGTAGTTGATTGAGTTTTGAAGGAGGTTTTCCCTGTTTTAACCCTTCCAGGCCAAACTTAGTCCCAACAATCCAGCCAAATTTGCAGTACCGTAATTCCACCACACTTTATGCTATCTGAAAAATTCCACCAGTTTCTGAAAGGAGAGACGTTGCATTTTCCAGCCAATATCAGGTTATTATGGTAATTTCACCTCCCGCACCCCCGAGCAGGGAGTGAAATTAATCTGATTGGCATTTTTTAATAGATGCTAAATTGTAAAAATAACTTGCTGTATATTGAAAGTTCCAGTTGTTATGGATAAATGGTCAAATATATATTTACTCACAGTACATGTAAAGAACTGCTCACAGAACTGCTTAATATAAGCAAAAAATATCCAGGAGGAGATTTGACACTTAGGTTATAAAGCAGGGGTCTCAAACTCCAGTCCTCGAGGGCCGCAGTCCTGAAGTTTTTAGATGTGCCACAGGTACAAAAAAGCTGGAATGAAATGGCTTAATTACCTCCTCCTTGTGTAGATCAGATCTCCAGAGCCTTGCTAATGACCTGATTATTCTATTCAGGTGTGGTGCAGCAGAGGCACATCTAAAAGTTGCAGGACTGCGGCCCTCGAGGACTGGAGTTTGAGACCCCTGTTATAAAGGGTTCAATTCTGGCCAGAATAAGAGTGTCCATGGTTAAACTGACTGAGCGAATGCTTCTCTTTAGCAGTTTGAGTTTCTCTTCCCTCCCTCAGGAGAATAATTTCCTCCGGATGGTGATGGAGGCAGGAAGCCCCGGGATTCAGAAGCAGATGGTAAAACCAGAAAGCCTGAAGGGGATGGAGGAGCGCTACGAAGTGGTCCTGCAGGAGCTGGCTGATGTCATCAAGGTAGACAGAGTCACAGTTCCTGCCTCATTTTACTGTTCAAGCTGCTTCAAACTCTTGTAAATAATATTTATTAAAACACAAACTGTATTTTTCGTTCTTTCTTTCTGCAGGATGAGAAATCAAGATATTGAAGCTTCAAGTCTTCTGCTGCCATCAGATTTTAGTTTTAATGCTGTCTTTGGAAATGGTCACAGATGTTTGGGGGGTTTTTTACCTACCAGCTCATTTAATAAAAGCTTCTCTAATCACTCCAGTTATGTTTCCTTTTTCTTCATCTTGGAATTTGTTTGCAGAACATTTCTTGGGTTCTCATATTCTCTAGCTCTCTATGGGAGATGGGTATCTGTACTAACGTCGGGCAACCGGGATGGCTTTTTCTTTTAAGAGCGATTTCTATTTTTTCTATTATTATTTTGTCGCTTGATTGAAGCCAAAATACATAGCTCATAGAAGAAAAATAACTAATGTTGTTTTAATGGGACACACAGAAACTCTTTCAACTGCAAAGTTTTTATTTTCCTCATAGTATCTCCAAGTTCAGATTTATTCACTCAGTCTTGCTTATCGCCCAACCTTAATCTGTACTCATTTCCACCAGCAGGTGGCAGACGTGCTTCTCTAGTGACGTGTTGCCACACAGGAGGTAATTTTTCATTCATCTTTAAAAAGAAGCAAAAACTGATGGTCAGTATATTTTTATCTAGCGCTAAAATAAAATTACCGTTATCATCCCATCTAATATTAACTTTCAGCAGGGCTGCTGAAGGTGCTGATAGGTGAACGCATCGACTGATGCTCGCACCACAGCAAACCATAAATATTGGTCAACCTCTTGTACAAGCACAGCAAAATTTCCCCACACACACACACACACACACACACACACACACACACACACACACACACACACACACTGTGCCTATAAAACATGTTCACTGCCTTTTATTTTTTTTCCCACCAGGGGGCTTTTTGTGGGCTCTAGTGTCCTTTATTTTGACAGTAGGCTGACAGGAATGGGGTAAGGAGAGGGGGGAAGACATGCAGCAAATGCCGCCGGGTCCGGGAGTCGAACCCGCGACGGCCGCGTCGAGGACTCAAGGCCTCCAAATGTGGGTCGCGCCATCCCCTAAGCCACCACAGTACGCCCTTCACCGCCTTTTATTGCTTTTAATAATCAAACAATCGATAAAAATGAAAAAATAAAAAAATACTCGAATGTTAAAGTGAAAACTGATTTTGACAATTAAAAGATGTCAGATGAAATGAGTGATTGTATAAATATTCACCTCCTGTCAGCCAGTGTTCAGCTGTAGCTCTTTGTCTTCTCAATATTTTATTTTACCTTCATCCTTTACAAACATTCCAGGGTCTATATTCTTCTTCTTCTCGGTCTCTCAGGTTGGGAGGTTGTCTGATCCGGGCACATCATCACAAAGATCACATTCCTTCCATTCTTTGAACTGAACTCAAGAGGATGTTCACAGCCTTAGAGAGTTTTTTTTATCTATCCATCCTCTAACTGATATGACTTGGGGGGGGCAACTTCACTCAAAACCATCATCAGTCTCAGTTCATGCAAACGACACAGTGAACAATGACTGTCAGTGTTTCTGTAGAGTCCAGAATTGATTCGTCACAAAATGCTTGCAATGAAAAATCTGTTCTTTTTATTACTATGGAATTTATTATGGAATATTCCCAATCATGGGAATAACATTCCTGGACATTTTGATATATTTTCTGCTCTTTTGGCCGCCGCCCTGCATCATCCAGCGGGAAGAGGACGATCACGATCACAGGATCCTACTTGGATACAGTGGAAATGGTCTCACACAACCAGTATGCCCCAGAGCTGGAGTTTTACAGAGGGCTAGAACACCCCGTACAGGTAGAATTCCCCCCGCAGCTACAAGTACCTCCTGAACACATCAACTCTACGGTGGGTCTGTGAACACACGCCCACACACACAGTGCTCTGTCAGACTTTTTCACATAGTCATATGTGTGACTTAAACTAAGTTATCAGACTTACTAGTGGTCAGAAATAGCATGAGACCAAATGTAGTTTTTCTTGTGTGTGTCTAACTAGTTATGGTTCAGATCCTATGATTTGTGTGAAATCACAGTGTGGCCTTATTTACTCCTTCTGATCATTTTTAGTTTATTTGTTTAGTATAATCACGTCAATGTATTAGATCAGGTCGGGGGGGAGGGGGGTTATTGTATTCGACAATGAATATTTATAAATTCTCTACAGACTCTCATCTATAAAACACTTCCTGTTGAGCCCTCTGAGTGGACCAGGCGTGGTGTATATAAAAGTAGCCAATCAGACACTGAGCTGTTCAACAGAAATGTTCCACTATCCAGACCCTCAGTTTATCAACTTCAGAGCCAAGAGGACAGAAGATAATATCAAAATCACCATACTGGTGAGTTTTATTCCTTTTTATTTTTATTTTATTTTATTTATCATTCTTTATGACAATTAGATTATAAAAGATTTTTTAAAAAGCTGTATTTTTTATTAAAAAAAACCCCCCAAAAAGACAGACTGATGATGACAACAGCCGAGTTGTCAATATGGGGCATTAAGGATGAGAAGCAATATCCCTGCATCCTGCAGAATGAAGATGATGAATATGAAACTCACAGTGACTTTGAATATGGATCAGATTCTGGTTTGTGAGATTCAAAACACAACCGGTGTCATATTTTATCAGCTAAAGGTAAATCACTTTCTCAAACAACTTACTACAATTTGAACTGTCTTGTAATTATCAGACAGAGTGCTGGAACAATTATTATTTATAATTACGATTATTATTATTATATTATTATTTAATGCCATTATGATTCCAACTTATACTTTTTAAATATGCTTTTATTTTTTCATCTAAACATTCAGTTTTAAATAACATTTCTCATGTATCTAAGTAGGTATAGGAAAAAAAATATCAGTATTGGTATCAGTTATCAGCCAAATGAGTTTTAGTGAATCGGCATATTGTGCAGCCCTCGTTCAAAAGAGAAATGCTACATAAGACCAAGTAAGTCCCGTCTGATTTTGTTAAAAACTCTTTTCTTCTTCACCTAAATGTACATTTGTAGACTTAATATCAACTGGAATCATTTCTTTAAAGCTTTATAAGCAGCTTTGTCAGTGCCAGCGCTAAGTGCAGAGTGAGAATCTGTAACAAGTGTAGTGAACTAAAAGAATAACACCTTGAACAAGGGAAAGATTCCTCAACACATGCTATCAGTGGTGTTATTTAAAAATAAAACAATATTTAAGTCAGGCACTGTAAACCTAATAGAAAAAGCTGCGTTTAGACTACTCCATTTATTAAAAGGAAATGCTAAACTTGGCTATATGTAAAAATACCCTCTTATGCAATAATCAACTGTCTCTCCTTTGCTAAACAGGTAAAAGAAAGCAGGAAAAAAACGAGCAAAGCCCCAGACAAAATGTTCAGTGTTTTATTTAAAAACTATAGACAGTCAGCAAAGTAAATAAAGCCAATCTCTAGCAGACTGTTAGAGATCAAATGGAGTTTTAGGGGTGGAGGTGGAAGGGGCAGAATTTCGTCCTGGTTCCCTTCTCCTCCGCTCCCCGCGAGTCCCTCCACCCTTGGTGGACCGGCTTTGGCTCGCCGACGCCTTCGCAGGAGCGAAGGCCGGAGGATGGTAGGTGGTCGTTATTTTGGGGTTAAGCCTGAAGCGAGCGCGTGAGTTCATAAAGGCATTTGGCGAGCGTGGTGGAGACCTCCATGTTACTTAAAGTGAGCACAGAGAGGTGCGTCTCGTACCTTTTTACCAACCTGAGGGACGAAACAGAAAAAAATCCTTAAACATCAACAGAAACATCACATGAAACCTGGATAATTAAAATCTGAAATGTGGGAATTCAGAGTTTTCCTACAGTGCTGACTACAGTTACTGACACACATTTAAAGTAAAATATACATAGACAGCAAATAGAAACAGTTTCTACAGCTCAACTCTCTGCAGCTCTATCTGAAATGTTTAGTTATGTTGAAAGATATAAATGTTCTTACTTTTTTTTGTCAACTGCGTTCCCTTATCTTCCTCCACCTGACTGGTGGTGTTGAAGGTGTAGGTTTATAGGCTCAGGAGATCCAACCTGGGATGATCAGAGACGTTATTGAGCTGCAGAATCTGAAACAGGGTCAAAAATCAGCTCTGGGTTTTCTATGTTTCTAAAATTCTTTAATATTCAACGTCTGACACATGAACAGGTAAATTTTCAGCATAAGATTTTATGGAATTGCTTGATTTGTTATTGAAGGACCTACTTCACATGATCTGTGTCTCTTTATTCTGCGTCCCGTCCTCAGGTGTCCCCCCTGTTCCATCAGGAAACTCTTCATTATTAAATGTCTTGAATTTCAGCAGGATTTTCTGTGTCTTCTCTCTCCTGATTGGTCCAGGCTGCTGTCTTGTTTCAGTCATGCTAGTGAACCAACACATGATCACATACACATTTCTTCATTTCTGTCTCAATAACAGATGATTGAAGGAGACTTTCTGATCAAGTAATCATCATGTCCTCACCGTTTCCACAATCTGTTACAACCAGTAGATTAGCAGGTGGAGCAGGTCTTCTGCTTTAATTGCTGGTCAACTCAAGTCATGTGACATGAGTTGACGTAGAAATGAAATAAAGAGAAAAGATAACAGAGTTAAAGAGGAAAAAATATTCATAGACAACAGATAGAAACAGTTTCTACAGCTCAACTCTCTGCAGCTCTATATGAAATGTTTAGTTATGTTGAAAGATATAAATGTTGTTACTTTTTTTGTCAACTGGGTTCTCTTATCTTCCTCCACCTGACTGGTTGTGTTGAAGGTGGAGGTTTATAGGCTCAGGTGATCCAACCTGGGATGATCAGATACACATTTCTTAGTTTCTATCTAAACAGATGATTGAATCAGATCTTCTGATCAAGTCATCATCATATCTTCATCTTCTCCACATCCTGTTACAACCAGTCAATCAGTAGATGGAGGAAGTCTTCTGCCTTAATTGTTGTTCAACTCAAGTCATGTGACATGAGTTGATGTAGAAAAACAACAGGGTTAGAGAGAATGAACATGGACAGAAGAAGAACAGTTTTGAAATTTGACTGCCGCTTCATCCATATTTAAAATTGTTAGCTGGATAAAAATAAGTTTTCTTACTTTTTTGTCAACTAGGTTCTCTTATCTTCCTCCACCTGACTGGTTGTGTTGAAGGTGGAGGTTTACAGGCTGAGGAGACCCAACCTGGGATGATCAGAGACCATCCCAGGAAATAAAGAGAAAAGATAACAGAGTTAAAAAGGAAAAAATATACATAGACAGCAGATAGAAACAGTTTCTACAGCTCAACTCTCTGCAGCTCTATATGAAATGTTTAGTTATGTTGAAAGATATAAATGTTCTTACTTTTTT
>CAEFZX010010088.1:0-15378 GCA_903066825.1 Alfaro cultratus
CTACACTATCTGATGATTTTCGTCAGCAGAGAGATCCTTTCTCTTTCCCATATTGCTTGAAACCTGTGGCCTGCTTACTAATGTGGAACATCCTTCTTAAGTAGATTTTCTTTTATTGAGCTCACCAGACAAACTAATCAACCCAACTCTCTGAAATTAATTATAGTGATTTAAAGAGCCCTGACACTCAATACCGTCTATAAATTTAATAGCACAACAAAAAATTTTGTCTTTATGACACTTAAATCCAATTTTCATAATAATTTGGAACGCGGTGTAATGATACAATAATTTGTTTGGATAATCAAAATTTCAATGGGAGACAGTTGAATTGAAAATATATTCAATCTAAAGCACTGCTTGAGAAACTTCAGAGGACAATACAAAGTTGTCGTACTAATTTAGAAGTGATCGTGTTGATCTGATGATCAGCACAATCTGAACAATTGTTCAGGTAAAACCTGAACAATGTTGTAAGATTGTAAAAATATTTGACTGTTCTAATTGAATTTCTTCAAACACAAACCATCTGATGTTAATAAAGTTCATCCTTTAATTTTCTTCACCCTCTGCAGGGTAGGTGGGGGGCTTTGGGAAGGTCCCGGTCCCTCACAAGACTAACAGAACAAACACTCTAGCATGATTCCTTTAGGCAATTTAAAAGGATCAACTAGTATTCAACCACTTACAGTAAAATACTTAAATAAATTTAACATTGAGATAAACTCTGGTTTGCCATAGTTATCTTGATTCACGATGAATCAGTGGTTATATAAATAAAAAATAATGAGAAAAGAAACTGTTATTAAAGAACATTATGACACAGATTTGGTAAAAAAAAAAAAATGAATACAAAGAAAAAACAAGCTGAATAATTTTGAATCTGAGCCTATTTAACTATTGCCATCAATGTATCTGTTACAAACATTAAGGTTTACCCACACTAGCTGTAAGGTCGACAGCAAGTGCTCTAAAAATAGAAAAAAAATATCATATGAGGAAGGCCAAATTATCATTTTTTTAGCAGCTGAAACTGTATTTACAAATTAAAACTTTTCATTTCAAACCTATATTCACACAGCCTATAAACAGGAGTTTTGTTGTCAGTCACTGGGTTTCTGCCATCACTATCTATTATCTAAACTTTTTTTTTTTCTTTGTTTGTTGCAACCTTTAGTGGAAACTTTTGTTTATAACAGTCTGCCAGCTGGATGAGAGTCAAACTCTGATGATGGTGTTTATTGACTCTGCAGACACGCAGCGATACTTTCAGAAAGGAGTATCAGTTTACACAGTGACATAATGACTTAGTTACACGACACCGTTTGTGATAAGTCACACAGTGTTTAACAGAACTGCAACAACGGTGTTTAGCATTCAGTTTAACATTTAATTGCAGGAAATAAAGTGACGTAAGACAACAGGAACACTTATGGCTTGTGTGTGGGTTTGTTTTTGAATGGGAAACATATTGAAGTAGGGAAAATGCTGCAGGAATATTCAGGAAAATGAACTAAATAGAGAAGAGGTACGGAAGGAAAACAGGATGAATTATTTCTCTTGTTGATAATAGGTTCACCTAAAGACATATAATGGCTTATCTTTGTGAAGGCCATGAATATTTGTTGTGATTGTGGCTCCGACTGACTGTGTTATGAAAAATAAATAAACTGCATTGCATAGTTTTTTGCACAAGCCTTTTGAAAATGCCGTCATCATGACATTACATTGACCTATAATAATCTTTTGTTCCACAGATTATGTGCATTATACAGCCATAATATGGAATAATAATGGTTTATCATTTTTATTAAGATACTTTTGAATTGAATTTTAGTAAACTTTCAATTGACTAAAGCTCAAACCAGCTATTTCTTGTTTGTTTGAAGAAGTAACTGTAAATCTAATTGTTGTCAATCAGTGATGAATGGCAGGACTGGAGAAACTGAACCTGATGGTTTCTCTTTTTCTGATGAACATTGATTTCATGCTTCTATGTATGTTTCCTTTACTTAGTAATAAAAAAATATCATATAGACTTATTAATGATTTTATTGGTCAATATTTCCAATATAATTACCCGATTTCATCCAAAGTATTAATATTAGAAGTCTAAGAATGAATTCATTTCTGCAACACGTATATCTTATTCCCTTCTGTACAGTTAGAATGTTTGCAGATTAAGCAAAAACATCTCCTCCTTCAGACTGATTACTTATAGAATAGAATAGAAATAACATTTATCATCCCTCTGTGAGGCAATTCAGATGTACCAGCAGCACATAAGAATAACAACAAAAAAGTGACTAATAAGAAATTATATTTTAGTAATGAGTTTTTTAGTAATAAGATTTTTTAATATACAAATGTTATTAAGGAGCTTTATGTCTTCCTAAAAGTGTTAAGTGTATCACTCCAATATAATTATGATAAACTATGAGAAATGTGAGGTTTTCCAACAGATCTGAGCATGTCACTGATGCAAAACATGAAATGAGGGGGACATTAGTTCTCCCATTTAATATCTTGAAATCTATCAAATGCTTTTTGAGGTAGGTTTAGATACTAACTATTAAAACCACTTTAAAAATACATGCCTTAAACCTACGTAAGCTGAAACTGATTAGTAAAGAACAATACTATGTGTTTGTTAAGCTTTCAGGCGCTGTCAAGTGTCTGTATTTCCAGCTCTCTAATAACACTAATATAATCTGAAAGGGAAACAACTTGAGCCCTCTCTACATCTTGCCTTAAACCACGGATCATTTCCTTTTCAGTGTTTTCATTTCGATTATTTATTCCAACCATGAGTTCCTGTAAAAGCTCTGAAACAGTTCAGGTCTCTGCATTAACGGTGACCTCTTGAATCCATTATGCATGTAAAATGCATCGTAGGACATCCTGGATAAGAGAAGCGAACTCAAGTGTCTGTGGAAGAGCCCACTTGTTCCAGGGTGCCGGGTCTCTGAATGTGCAGCTAGTGCATTAAAAGTGAAGTTTCTCATTAAACAGCCTAGCAATGTTTATCAAAGGTTTGAGCTTAAATGTGCGCGCTAATTTTAGTTTTGATTACTTTTCTAAGAGTTACAGTGTGCTGTTTACAAGAACAAGCCTGAATAGTGAGACGAGTACAGAGAGGTTAAAAGGTCCAGTGTGTTGTTGTCACCTCTGGCCTAACGCTCTGAGCATGCTCAGATGATCTATTAGCTTGTACTTCTATGTAGATACAAAGCCGCTCTGCAGCTGGACGACTGGCGGAGAGGAGTATTGTTTTTATGTTAACACAGGCCGTCCAGCTGAGGTAAAAATAGTTCCCTGCTCTGTTCTCTTACTTGCACAGGCAGCGAAGGTTGAGCCAAAAACAATATTTGGACATGGCAGCAGATGTCCCCCAAACAGGCAACTGTTAGCGCTGCCCGACTCCAGGCTATAGGATGAAAACAATGTTTCTTGCATGGATAGATGAGGGCACTCAGTAGGAGGTGCAGATTTATAGATGATAATGAACCCTCTTTATTAACCAGGCCTAGTTCACTGAGTTCATCACAGGATCTCAAATGTTGGGAGCTTTTTTGTGATTTATTTACTCAAAATAAGGTCTGCCATTTTTTTATTTTTTTTTCGTAATTCGCTGTTTTTCTGCATTGGTTATCTATACCAAAAAACAGAGTAATAAATTTTTGCCTTCATGGTACAGAGAGTCTTGTCATTGTCATATTTTCCAGGCAGACTTTTTTTTTTTCTTTTCATTTTCACAGTATCAATTCTAGTGTCCAGCTGGAGATCATGGGGGAAATAAACCAAAGACAGACCTGTCAACCAACTCAGATAAGCGAACCACTATCGCAAACATGGAGAAAATCAAAAATGTCACACAAGGTTGATCCACGTTGCAGCACAGAGATAGGTTTATCTTTTATAAACAATGAGAAATGTGTTCAGTAAATTAAATGCATCTTCATGGTTACTCAACACTGAGTTATTTTTGCAACCTTTGTGGTTTGGTATACTAATATAGTCTCCTCTGGCTGCTGATCTGTTCAGCTGCTGTAACAAGGGATTTTTTTATTTGGGTGTCATGGGTCTCTGCCCAGGGTGACAAAGGCTTGAGAACAGTTTTCTGCATCTTATTTTTCTTTAAATTTCTTTTTTTTTTATGTCTCACAATTGGATTTTATGACATCTAGCTCAAAATCTAAAATCCTCAGACTGGTCAAAACCTGAAATGCTATAAAAGTCATTGAATGTTTGTGGCAATATACCAATACACAGATGCTGGTTTGACGGAAAGACAAGTTGTATTTCTTGCTGAAGGTTGAAATGACATGTCATCAGCCTCATTCATTCCAGACAGGAAGAGCCAACATTCTGTGCCTTGTACAAGTCACAACAGAGCTTACTGTGGTTTACACACAAAGTCTATCTTGTGGCTAAGTCACTGCAAACAAGGGTGCAATGGAAGAGAGGTTTCCAGTAGAAAGTAATAAAGTAAGCAAAAAAAACATTTTTTTAGCCCTTGTTTTAAAATCTAACCACAAAAGCAAATCAAGAAATGCTTATTTTAATACTTGTAAACAGGCTTGCAAAATCAGGACAGTGTAGAGGAGAATTGAAATCCAAATTGACAGATACACATACTGCCTGTACATAGTTAGCAGTTACTTTCCTAATTACACATGCTTATTGGTTTCCATTTGTTTTTGCAAGATTATTCAAAAAGTCTAAGATTATTGTTTCTTAAATTATGTTAGTTTTGCAAGAGTGTAAGCCCAGGGGTACAGAGGTGGATACTTTTTTGAACTCTCCTTGTAGGAGATATTTTTGGGCATGTCCCACTTAAATGAAATCACGCAGTTTATGTCCAGGGAAAGTCGTTGGGATCCCTCTGGAGGAACGTCAAAATGTTGCTGGGGAGAGAGATGTTTCAGTGCTTCTTGTATCCAGTCCTAAATAATCTGTTACTTTGGAGATTTTCGAGCATGGCAAAACAGGAAAAGCATATTCCTATTTAATAATTCAACAACATAAAAGCTTTAGAGACTAAGTTGCTTCTATATATACAAAAGTATCAATATCACATTAGTAAGAATATTCTTTGATCCATGCCCTGCTACATCCATTAGGAAGGAGACTGGAACCTTAGGGCTATTGTTGAGGACCATTAATGTAAAACCTTTTCATTGTGATACTGACTGTGTGTTTGGGGTCTTTTTTTCTTGAAACAAGGTGAATCTCCACCTTAGTGACAAGTTTTCCTATATAGCCTCTAAAAATGTTCTTCAAATGCTGCCCTATATTTAGCTCCATCCATCTTACCATCACCTCAAACTAGATTCATTGATGAAGAAAAAAATGTTCCCACCCCATGATCATCCTGCCATCGTAATCCATCACAGTGGGTTACAAGATGATCTACTGTGCCAGTTTTCCACCACAAATAACTCTTTGTGTGTGTACCAAAGAATTGCATATTGGTTTCATCTGACCAGAGCACCTTGCGGCAATGTGGCTAACCACAAGCTGGACTTTTCGCTACTTCAGAAGGCAACTGATGGCACACGAAGACATTTAGAGGAATCAGTATTTTCATTTGCAGAATTAAAAACAGTCTCATTTTCCTTACACTTCAGAATTAAAAACCACTTTACGTTGCCTTTGTGACATTAATGTCAGATGAAAAGAAAGAAATATCAAGAATTTTGGTAGTAATGTAACAAAATGAGGTAAAGTTCAAGGTGTAGGAATACTTCTGTAAAAATAAAATCTCACCAAAAGTCGTTAGTTATTTTTTTAGCAAATTAAATGCTACCAGATGCTTCTTTCTTAACTTTATCTGCTACATCTTTAGGCAATGCATGTGGAGACACTCAAACGCCCTTCAGGCGTGCTAATTTTCCATCTCAATCAGCAATATCTATGGGACTGAAACCCGCACCCAGCTTTAGCGACTATCATACAATGACCCTCACCTCAGTTTTATTTCTTCCCTTTCTGCTTTTTCCTTCATCCCCTGACAAATGATGACCTAGACCTGGCACACAGATATGGCAGCAATTCAGTCTGACAAGCTGAGAGACAGGAGCACTACATTGTTTCTGGCAGGCTTGCAATACCTCAAACCATTGCCAAAACAAAGAGAGTGCAGAGTTTTATTGCAGCTTTGCAACATTGTTTAGTAATTATTGGAGCGAGGAGCCTTGGGAATTCAGTAAAGTGACATATTTACATAAAATAGCTCTTCTTTCAAGTTAATAATGAGCCATTCACTCTGTAATGAAACTATGTATCTTTGAAAATCAGTTAGGCAAGTCAAAGTCTGGCTTGCAGCAGCAGAAATGCAGTTAAAGTGTCTGTTTACTCTATGATCCTATCTGGTCATTACCTTTACAGTCTTTCAGTGACATCACTGGAGATAACAAACTTACAATCCTTTGCATGACGTTGACATTATACAACAGTGCCAAATGAGACTGACTTTGGTGTTGGCATTTGTGCATGAAACGTGACAACAGTCGCCTTTGATTTCACAAAGCACCAACTGAAAAGCACAGATATCCAGTTGCATTCTAAACTCCATTGAAGAGGAAAAAGTGCAAAAAGAGGGACGGAAATGAGGCTCCTGTTGTCACCTGGTGGAGTTATTGTTCTCACTCTTTGCCTGAGGGCTATTTATCATATTACAAAAACTAACACGTAGCTGAGGGGGAGGGGGTGGTATCAGTATGAGGGGAAAAGGTCACATGACTGAGTCAAACGGAGGTGAGGAAGGAAACTGTGGCAGGTTGGTCATGTGTTGGACTTCCTCAGATAAACTCGGTTTAGCACTTTCCTCTGACGTTTAAGCAGATGGTGTTCGCAATGTGTCATAAAATAAGGAAGACAGAAAGATGCACAACCAGCATCGTGGGTTGCATTTGCTTTAGACTTCTGAGAAAAGGCACAATTCCAACCTCTGTCCTAGAACGATGCAAGAGATGAATAAACAGTTAGGAATAAACAAGACACTTTGTTGTTGTATAGCAGTCTCAGATTGTATGAAGAATCCTTCTTTGCAGCATCATCTCCAGCTGTTTGGTCTTCAGAACAGAAACTAGCGTTCTTCTTCAGATTTACCCTTTTTAAGTGACTATTTATTAGTATTATAAAAGGTACTAAAGATACTGCTAATTTGAGTTGTTCCTTGATGAGGAATATTTATTACTATATGTATCCAGTTAACTGAGCTCATAGCTATTCCATTATAATTACTGGATTGTTAACCTTTCAGTCCTTTAACATGCTATAACTTAAGAAATAGTTTTGTGTTTATTTAATGTTGCCACAGAAGAATATCGTAGCCCACTGCTCTTTTTATTTCTTTTATTTAGCTGATCATGAGTAGAAATTAGTTCTTAGTTAATGCTGAGGAACCTGAGGAAGGTTAGCCACATGATAAGTGACTCTGAGTGCATGAACTGTGTTTTCTTTCGCAAGATACTTTGGAAATGGCTTGTTCTTCTATAGGTGACATGTTTTTTTTTTAGCTCTTATTGGTTTTGGCTGTGAAAGGCTGGCATAATCTGAGAGAAATACACACAAATACTCACTTGAGTGCCTGCGTGTTTTAGGCACTTTGTGTATGCATGTGAAAGGTGTGATTTATACTATCAAATGTGATGCAAAGTCCACTCTGAAGTCCTAGAAAGTACATTATTTGCAACTAACTTTACTGAGAAGGGGGGAAAGAAAAACGTATAAAAAAGCAAGTTCCTCAAATAGCTCTCGACTCTAAAACAAAGTCCTGTACAGGGAAATGTGTCACAATACATGTCATGATCAGCCAAAATATTGATTTTTAGTTGAACTGCAATGAACAGAAGCTGAAATTGGACCAACACATCAGTTTCTGCCAGTCAACTTGCAAACATCAGCAAGATGTGTTTTTATTTTTAATATTCTTAGGCCGTGCTGCTTCTTGTATTTCATTATTATATGAAGTAAGTACTTGTGGCTTCTGCTTCCTGTTTTGTGGTTCCTTGTTGATGCTCCTACTACCAGAGCTAAGTGGGGGAAAATCTTCTATCGGCACAAATACATATTTAATAAGAAAAAGAACTATTCACTTTGGTTTAAGTGTTTAATTGAAAGCCAAACATGAAGTATGCATAATAAACATGATTTAGTTTTAGAAAAACTAAAATGTTTAGTTTTCCTAAAACTAAACACTTCACCCTTGTTTAAGCTTTTGTCAACAGGCTTTTTATGATTACTATGAATGTTTCTGCTCCCGAGTTTCAAAGTGTTTCAAACATGTCTGCCATCTAAAGGATATGATGCTATGTCTCATGACTATAGTGTGAGCTGATGTTCCCTTCAGACACTTTCCCACCGTATTTCAGACACAGAAAACCTCGTGTCAGACACTGACTGCTGCAGATAATGTTGTGGTTTTAAGGGTATGTAAATGGAAATGCTCAGATATTAACTCACGGATACTGAACATGTTGTTTAATTTTCACATAGAGAAAGAAAACAGTCTAGACACTGACTTTGCTTGCATGTTTGCACCCCTGTATTAAATGTGCTCAGAGAATAAGAACAGTTTAAATGCTGATGCATTCATTATTATGAAATAAATATTGATAGGAACACCACAAACTTCAATGTCTTTTATTTAGTTATTTGATTTTAAATGTTTTGCAGTTTTTTGTGTGCTTTTAACAAGTGTGCCATATATTTGTGTCCATTCCTATCACCTAACAGTAAATAGAGTCCACCTGTGTGTAATTTAATCTCAGTATGAATACAGATGTTTTTATATCAGAGAGGCAGCCAAGAGACCGAGGTGGAGGAAAGCGCTGACTTGACAACTATTATAGTTATGCTCTCCACAAACGTGGCCTTTATGGAGAAGCGCCAAGAAGAAGGCAATAGTAAAAAGAAAGCCATAAAAAAAAGACCCATTAAAAGTTTATCACAGCCATATAGGGGAATGATCAGGTGATACACAAAAAAGCCTACGTCAGTCTTTGGAAATTAACTTTGCACGTTGCTTTGGTTATCAGTGCTCCTCCGTTCCCACGGTGCAGGACGGTGGTGGTGGCAGCTTCAGTCAGTGGACATGCTTCTCTTCAGCAGGAACAGGAAAGGCTGCAGAGCAGTTTGGAAGAGGAATGGAAGTAAATGCAAGGCAATTATGAAGGAAAAATTGATAGAGGTTGCAAAACTTTTGCAGCTCCAAATGCTGGTCCCACAAATACAATGCAAATCCTCAAAGCAATTGTCAGACTTCCTTAGATTTGACATGAAAAAAATAAAAATAAAAATAAGAAATCTATAATGACTTACTATTGTAGGACAAATGCCTATTGACAGTCTGCTTTATTGCTTTGTTCAGTCCAGTTTAGATCTGATTTCACATCAGCTGTATATCATACCAAACACACCATGGAGGAGGTTGTTAAAGCTGCACTGACTGCCACAAGCTGAAATGATGGAGAGCTTCTCCATTGTGCCTCAGGATTTATTTTGTGTGAAGAACATTAAACTTCTGGTTGCTCAGCAGTTCAGCATAAAATCGTCCTCCTTCACCACAGACATGTACAAAAGGCCAAAAGGGCCTGCGAGCCGAGCGCACACAAACACCAGAGATGTTCTCCAGCTGCTGAAGCTGCTCTGTGTCTGAACAAATCAGTGGTTTGTTTGTTCAATAATAGTTATAGTTTTAGACATTGTGTCAGTGTGATAAATTAATTAGATTTTGTCTTGTCCAAACTACCTCTGGCCATTGGGTGCAAAGAGGAACTGATCTCAATCAATAAAACTTTACTGAGACAACGCAAGAGATTATGGAAATATGTAAACTGCATAATTACAGACTCAAAAGCTGCAAAGTAAAAATCATGGACCAATATTCCTCATGCAGCCAAACATTAATAAAGTCGAAAAACACATGCATGTTAGTTATTATCCTTAGTCACTCAAATGTGGTTTTCTTACTTTGACATCATTTCATTCATTTGACTTTAGAAGAATTTATATTTATCACAGGTGCCATGTGTTACAGATCAAAATGCTCATCCCCCTCTAAGATGTATGCATATTGAGATTGGTTTTAGGTTGGCACAAAGGGATGAAAGTTAAGTCAGGCCTGCTTTATATATCCAAATCCATGATACTACCCTGAAGAAGTGTTTACTCGCCCATCAGGGTTAGGTAGGACTTTCAGCAGGCCGAAAGTTTTGACAAGAAACAATGAGAACTCTTGTTTTTAAGAGTGGGAAGTACTTTAAAGGTGAGATAATTTATCTATCATTGGAAACAATAATACAAAATGGCTCTATGAAGTCACTATTGTTTCTTTTCGCTCATTTTTTTCTTCTTCTCTGTGAAAACAGTGTGCAAACTGTCACATTACTGCCCCCTATAGGCTTCCAGTTAAAACTGTATGGAAGTGCATCGAAACCACATAAGTCTTTTTCATAGCCTCAGTTATTTATCTTGTTTCATTAAAAAAATTACACTTGACAATAACTTAGAAGGAGATGTAAAGCAACATGCCATGCAACAAGTCACAAACTATATGACCTTCCTTATATTTTTATATCCATTTGTTCTGCCTTTTTAAGTTACATTTCAACATTTCTAGGCCACATCAGAAGCTCTTAAACATTTAGAAAACAGTACTACTGTTGCCTTTATTTCATCATCAGTAACTGGTTTGTCAATCCATGTAGACTGTAATATAAAATCTTCAGAATTTGGAGTGCAAACTGCTTAGTTGTGCAGCTTTTAACTTAAAACTTACAAAGAAGATAGTAGACAAATACTGTACCATTATGTTCTAAAGAATCTTTTTTTTCTTCTTTCTTATGGACTTTGTTTCTTACATTACTTTTCTACTACCAACTTTAAAGTTGATTAGAACAAAAATAATGATTCTTCTGGATAAAGAACTATTAGCAGAGGTAGAGACTAAGTTGCCTTCAAAAGATGGTCGTAATATATGAGAAGTTTCCTTGAGCGGTGACCTCCCTGAACAAGTTTCAAGATAAGCGTAGACAGTCACGCGAAGGAAGGGGACTTTCCAGACAGCTCTTATCTAACTCTGTTACTGTCCTGACACATAAACCCTCACAACATTGTCTTTGAGTCTGAAAGTAAACAGAGCAAAGTCCAGTGGGATTCCCTTTCCCTTCTTGGACTCAGTCCTCTATGCGGTGAGCTCACGTTCAGGTTGTATTGACACAAGCCACTTTGTTTGTGTTGGTTTGAGTGTGCGGGTGACTTTTCCTTTAAGATCCTGTAAATGTCCTCAAAAAAGCAGCAACAAGCCATTTCCAGAAATACAGTGGGGAAATGCTGAGGTTAAATGATGTTCTGATTATCTTCAAAACAGTGAGGCTTGCACATCAAACGTCATTTTCTCTGTTTGCGTTTAAGACATCAAGTTCTCAGAGAAACCAGCAGCTTAGTAAATGACACACCTAAAACGAATCTCCACTTTAAAGTGCTCTGCTTTATTGAAATATTTACAGTAATTACAAAAGGACTGTAGAGACATTAAGCATGGATACGGCAAAGTTATGTTTGGGTAACATGGTTTTCTCTGTTTATATTTCCTGCAAGTATAAACAGGTTTCCAATTGGACTGTCACCAAATCTGTTAATGATCCATTTTATGTCTAAACTTCTCAACTGATGAGACCGTGTCAGCCCATGATTTCGGTGTCAGCAAAAATAAAGAAACATAAACCACCGTTTGACATTAGCTAGCACCAGCTGTGTTTCTCTATTCACGGCAAACTCCCAGCCGGGATTTCTTTTCTCCTTTTCACTGCATTAAGTGAAACCTGAGACGAGGAACACCGAACAACAAATCCCTTCAGTGCTGTCTGTGTGTATTAAAGAAGGCAGGGTGAATTATGGCGGGGAGGGTGCCTTGTTGGCAGAAGCCATGCTGACTTGTTGGCCGATAGCTTCAAATTCCTGCTGAAGAAGGCGAGGGAGGACGAGAGTTATGAGGGAAGAGCGGCAGGAAGAAAATAATGTGCAGTGAAGATAAGATGTGGCATATTAACACCTTGGGATACCAAGTTAGTGATGTTTTGCATAGGTGGCTTTACAAGGCACAATGCACTGACAGTTCTAAAGCCATCAAGCACTTTTGAGAATCCAAAAGTGCTTGATGGCTTAATATCTTTTTAAAAGAAAGGCTATTTGAACACTGCAAAGAAAAAAATTCCAATATGACCCTTGTGGTTATTCAGATAGTTATTGGTATTAAATTTGAACGTGCCTTAGCTTTCTCCAGCTGAACAGAAACACACTGAAGTTAATATCTTTGAACTTAAAGATATTAAAAAGGAACAATCTAGAGTCAGCACATAGCTTTAGTTATTACAACTAGAAACCAGCGATCAGGCCCAACATCTGGATGTGGTGATGGACTCAGCCCTGAACATTCAGAGCCACATAAAGACAATTACAAAGTCGGCCTTCTATCACCTGAAGAACAAATTTCCAGAAAATTGCAAAACAGCCAAAACCTCGAATTCCTTTTAAATCAAGACAACTATTTAGAGTCGCCTTTAATTATTAGTAATTGGAACATTGGTGAGGAGAATAGACATGTACTTGCTTGAAGATTTTGATTATGACATTTGACAAACTGTAATGTTTGTTGCTTGTTTCATAAATGGTGAGTGATGATTTTATGATTTAAAGCACTTTTGAACTCCCTTGTTGCTGAAACTTGACAGTTACAATCTGAAGTTTTAAAGATCACCTCAAACATTGCATTGCTTATTGGCCTCAGTCACCCCTTTTCCATCTTCTGTAAAAAAGAACTTTTATCTCACTCCCACATTTCATTTTATCATTTTAATTACTTGAGTGAGGCTGGCCCAGGGTTCAGTTTATGCAAGAAAAAAATGCTTGCTAGTTGTTAAGCATTCATCTGCACACTGGGGTTTGATGGGTCTAATAACAACTGACAGAAGACAGTCGGAGGGTCCCTTTGTGCACATAACTACCTTTAAGCTCCTTCCTGGCCTTAGTGACCTTCTGACCCACATCTTGAACTTAGAGGAGTTTGGTCAAATGTACACAAAAAAGAAAAACAACAACTTGAAGCACAGCCTTTTCCTAATCTACTGTAAGAAGAGCAAATACCTAGGAAATAACATATAATAAAACAGATGAGAAAGATTGCAAGTGTAACTGCTTAAAACAACACCAACAAAACAAAGGGGATATCCTGTTTTTCCAGAGCCCCACTCCTCTCAGAATAGCACAGCATGGCAGGGAGGCTGTTATCGCCCTTATCACAGCCTGCATTATGGTGGTCTGTGTGACAAGGAAACATCACACATTGTTTTCCCCCTTCCTTTAATGCCAAGGCCTGAAGCGCTCTGTACCGTTCTGTACTCCTGGTGTCATTCGTATTGTCCAGCTGCACTGTCCACCTTATTAAGATAGAGTATCTCAATCAGCGCCTTGAGCAAATGTTACACAGACTACGCCTGCAACCTTATCTCTATCTGGCATGTGGTGCAGGGGTTGTAATTGTCCAAACGTGTACAGACACACACTTATCACCCAATCTCATGGCATCTTTTTTTATCGGTGCAGCGGCATGTGGACAGCATTTGTAGCAGTCAAGCTATTTTCTGAAGACTCACAGCATTTTTGGTTGTGTCAGCAGTTTTAAAGAAGCCATTAAAGACCCCACCAAAATAATTTCACATTTTTGTGGATGCATCTTATTGCTTGCTGACCATCCTAGGCATTTACACTGATCGCAAATTGCTCAGACTCAGCTAAGGCTTTCGGACTGCAAACTTGCACATATGAGACACGTTCACACGTCGGTCACACCCATATCTATGTCGGCCCCACTTTTCACATCCACACTCAGTGACAGTCTGGTATGCAGAAGCACCTCGGGCTCACAGCGCACACAGCATTACATGCGGCAGCTGCAGCTCTGACCATGTGTGTGTCGCTGGCACGCCTCGCTCCATAAGTAAACCCACGCTCCGAGTATCTGTGGCATGCCACTCAGCTCAAGCCGGGGCTTTCATACACTTGTGTAGAGGTCAGAGCTGGATTGACAGGGGGTCAAAAAGTCAGTGGTCCAAACAGCAAGGTCAGAACTTTCAGCTGTAGGAGAGCACAGGCAGATGGTCTCAGATGGGACTATTTAGCAATTTTATGGGTTCTAAGTGAATGAGCTTTACGAGTTTTAGAGTGGGCTGTAAAGTTTTTTTAAATTCCGTTATGTTTTATTTCACATCTGTGCTGCTTCATAATCCAGCATCAAGTTTAACTGAGAATCTGAAGCCAGCATGGAAACTTTAGAGGAATCGATTCCCAGCTACTAAAACCATGACCCAAAAGGTTGAAAACACTGTGGTGTTTTTTTTTGTTGTTTTTTTGATTATGTTAACATTTGATTGGAAGCAAACAGATTCATTTCTATGTATCCAGTGCCATCTTACGTTAAGGAAACTTGTACATCAATTTATCAAAAAATACATAGTTGGGTGGCAGCTCCAACATACAACACATATTCTGCGATGTCTAAAATAACAATATTGTGTTTATTGAGTTAAAATTTCCAAAACACTGTTGTCTATTTTGCATCTAATTCTCAAGAAGCTCAGTTTCTCTTAACTTTTCTGAACCCATAACTCAACCAGTGTCTTACCAATTGAGAAAATTCCAGAAAATGCAGATTGTTTACCAGGTGAACTGAAAGAGAATGAAGACACCAAACAAACGGTCAACAAACAGGACTTGGAGAAGAAAGATTTCAGTCTGTCTCCCTCAAAACTACTTGGGTTTTATAAAAGTTGAATTTTGGCTGATGTGAAGCAGCTGTTATTCTGATTCCTGCACTGCTTCTTCATTTGAAACAGTTAGCAAAAGTCTTTTGTTGCCTTAGTATTTTGTTTTACTTTATGGTCACATTTTGGCCTGTTTATTTTTTATTGCATGTGTGGGTGTGGGTGTGGCCGTGTGCCTGGCACACACAATAATTTTCTGATCTGGTCAGAGTTTAGTGTTTGTATGGTCTGATTATTGATTGGAGGGATTTGTATTTGTCTTGATAGAAAAACCAAGAGATCTCATATACTTGCAAAGCTGTTTAAAATTTACCTTAAAGAATTACACATAGAGAGATTAGGCTCAAATAAATTAAATGCATTTTAAAACAACTGAAAGACATGACATACCATTCATGTAAAATTCAAAAGAACTGACAACTGTAGTTCATGTAGATAAACACACACACATATATATACATATATATATATATATATATATATATATATATATATATATATATATATATCTATATAGAGGCACTCATAGTTGTGTGGTGCGACCTGGGAG
>CAEFZX010010091.1:0-10945 GCA_903066825.1 Alfaro cultratus
ATATATAAGCAGAATATCGACAAAAGATTTAAACACATTTGATAATGTGCAGCTACTGTTTCAACTGCTCTTCCAGTGAAAACAAACTGATTTGCTTTTAGGCCAAACAGACGAATGGAAAGCTCAGTGCAGTCTAACAGTCGGGGGAGAAGAGAGGAGACAGAGCTGCAGAGGCGATGTTGTGGAAGCAAAAATAAATAAGCATGAACAAAGAGAGAATTTGTGGCAATTTGGAGGAATCGGCTTGGCTAACTGGTTGTCTCTTCACCTCAGAAGAACTTGTTAAAAAGTGTTGGGTCTTGATTCGAATGAAAGGAGGAAGTTTGCCTCAGCTGTGAACATCCCGGCCTCTTAGGGGAACCTGGACGTGCGCTCATTTGTAATGCCGCTGCACATTAATGCTATCATTTATTTATTCTCCTGGCTGCAATTGTTAATGTAACACAGATTAGTCATTTCCCTGTTGTCGGTGGCCTGCTCCTCCGTCGTGTCAGCAATCTGCATGTCTTCGCTCCCTCAGCACCACTAATCCCCTCTTTCTCTACACACACATGAACAACTGTGCATGTCACAAAGGAAACACAAACAACAAACAACACAATAGACTTGAAACTGCACTTGTAATATTTTTTTACATCAGCATTACTTCTCTGTAGCTGCTCTTATGAAAAAAAAAAAAAAAAAAAGTCCAGCCTAACAACAATCACATTATCGGGTCATTTAAATTTAAATGTCAACTTGATTAGATAATAAGCTACAAAATGTCTGAACTGCTCTTTGTTGTTGTTATTTTTAAAATATATTTAACCCGTTGACTGTCACCCTCGAAATTCTGCCATCTTATTCATGTCTTTATGACAGTTAAAGCTGCAGGATGTAACTTATGCAGAAGAAATGTTGTTTTCTATATTTGTTAAAACTGTTACCATGTCCTGACACTACAACATGCCAGAAAAGTGTAATCAAAATAGGCCAGTAATAAACTTTGTTACATTAATTAAAATGCATTAACTAGTCAAGCCTAATGTCTATTGTCAAAATGGGATTTGCCTGGGCTCCTTCAGAGTGAACTCTGTCCGTTCTCTAAGTCTGTCCTTTCCAGGGTTTCTGGTGGGTTTAGTCAATTATCCAAAAGTCAATGGATGAGAAAATCCCCAAGTGCGCTATGAATATGTATATGTGCCACGTAGTCGAGATCACTCTGCAAACAATGACCATCGCCAAACCCAAAGCAAATTATTGTCATATATAAATCAGATTTTTCATGTACATATGTGTTGCATCTTTGTGTAGCAATGCAGTCAAGAGTCCAGAGTGCCAGCAGGGTTGCCTTAGGGACATATGCAGGGATCTCTACGGTACTTACCCAGTATGTTGATGGTACTTATAGGGTAACTACAGGCTTCTTATCAGTCTGTCATTGCAGAGCCATGTATGGTTCAGTATGAGGAAGGTTTTCTTCCTTCCCACTATCACTGCATGCATGCACACCAAGTATCTGTAATTACTGAGCAGCTAAAGGCTCTGATGGTATCTATGGATACCTCAATTTCCCATATTCACGGGGTAACTACGGATTTTTTACTTGTTACTTTCTGAATACATACATAATACCGAGAGGGTAGTTGTACTTGTACTAATAAGTACCTGGTATTGCTGGTATTCCCTGTTTTTTTACAGGGAACTTGCTGGGTCTCAACAGTCAATGACTTACAGTACTGACTGTAAGTCCGTTACAAATGTGCGCAAAACTTTGTCAATATTCCACTAATGTTGGAAAAGCTAAATTTCGCAATCATGGTGTTTTCATCAACTAAGAAACCAGTTCCAGGTTGTGAGGTAGCCAAACACAAAAAAAACAACATTGTGTTTTGTGATTAAAGGCCCTTCAGTCACAGGACTCAGCCAGTGTCTTAAAGAATGTCTCTGACGAGGAACAATGAGGTGTTTTACTTGACCATCATCTAGAATGAGACGTCAGCAGGAGCAAAATTCAAAGTGACATAACATGGCCAGAGGTAAATGTAACTGCAATGTCAAGACAAAATTTAAAGCCAGCAAGCTATCTTTGGAAGCTAACCATGTAGTAATACTTATTAGGACCTACAGCTAATGGCTGTCTGCTCTGATTGTGTTCTTCTTAACAACTGAACTGTGGTGCTCTGCTTGTACGTAAAAAGAAATAATGGACGTTTCATGCACTGATTAAAAACTTGCTGAATGGCCTGTTTTGTCTATAAATGTGCACAAATCCACAAATATAAAGCACAAATGGGAGTCTGAACTGCAGGAGCCAATAGCAGGGGACACATGGGAAGAAATATGTACCGAAGCACAATTAACAACAAATTCTAACACATGGAGAGAATTCAAATGGAAAGTAGTAGTCCGGTTTTTCAGAACGCCAGCAATAACCAGTAAAATGGGCTCAACACAACCCAGCTCATGCTGGAGAAACTGCGGGACACAGAATGCGAATCATACGCATATCTTTTGGTCTTGTCCTAAACTAAGCGTATTCTGGGAGGACATCTTTGAAGCTTTTAAGGTAATTTTCAGGAGAAATGTCCCAAAAACTCCCCTGGTGGCAATATTGGGAGAAATACCCGATGGAATAGACAGGAAGGATGATAGATACCTTTTAAGAATCCTGCTCACAGCAGCATTGAAATGCAGAACTATCAGATGGCTGAAGCCAGAGCCTCCTACTTATAACACATGGATACAAAAAGTTTGGGACATTTATATGCTGGAAGGAATAACACGTTCACTAAGGCTCCAAAAAATAGTTTTTTTTATACAAGATGGAGCTCTGCCATACCGTTATTAACCCAGTGACACATCTACAGAATTGCCCTTTTGCATTTGTGTGTATCTTTGGGTCGATGTAAAATACCATGATGCTTATGAATGTGTGGATTATCTTATCTCAGGGGGGATTCAATCGTCTGTTATGTACTATTTTATTTTATTTTGCTGTTTTTTGTCTGTTGATTTCGTTCTATTGTCATGTACCCATTATTACATTTGTTAGAACAGCTACTGTCTCACCTTCCGATGTCAAGTTGTAATGCAGATGATATATGTCGATAGAGACAGAAGAATGTAACTATGTACATGTGTTGTTAAAAATAAATAAAAATAAAGTTAAAAAAATAAAAAAACTTGCTGAATGTTGCTGAGTCTGAATGATTCGTGCAGAAGGTGAGTGTGATAAAGACCTGTGGGAAAGTCTTGAATCGTTGCTCACCTTGTCAGATTTTCAAAAGATGTTTCTCCAGCTGTCCAAATGTCCTTTACAATCTTCCAGGGGACATTTGCTAATTTTCTACCAATATATAATTCCACAGTTGTCCCTCTTCAGAGGGACATTTTTGTCTGTTCAGTCCCTTAGCACTGGACTGAGCAGGCATGAAACGCCTCCTGGACCAACCAGATCTCTGTCTTCAGAAAGGTTTAATTTATTGCCAACAATAAATTAGACCTTCATGACTGGCTGCCTGCCACAAAAACACAGTAGTTTCAGATTCTTCCAGGACAATTTATTTTTTGGTAACGCTGACTCTGATTCTAAACTGATTCTGCTTGGAAGGGTTTTTATCCTGAAACCAAATCAGAGTGACAGTCACATCGAGCTTCAGCAGCTTAAGGAAACTTCTTTGTGCTCGTCCCCCCTGCCAACACCCATATGACAACTGCATCTGTCTGTCTGAGGAGGGGAACTAACCTTCTGAGATGTTTACAGAGATAAGTCACTTGTTGTGCATGTTATCTACAAGAGCAAGAGCTGCTTTCAAAATAGTGTTCAGCTAAAGCTTGTCTGGCACGCAGGAGTAACAAGAAAGAGACCTAACAAAGCATGTAATTCCTATGGAGGATGTCTTATTTACAGTTTTTATGAAATCTTTCTGATACCACTACAAAGCTGTTGCAGTGAACATCCATTTGTCACCAGCGATACCAGCAATTGGCAGCAAAGTTGCTTTATTATTGCTTGAGGAGTTGCTGGAGTCCTCTTTGTAATTTGAAAGAATGTGATGCTGAGTCACAAACATCTCTAGACTGATGTGATTTATGCACCTACAGTAGATAAAACCCAATTCAGTGAGTTGAAAACTGAAGTTAAACACCAACTTATGACCTCAAAGCTACAGTATGTAACTTTTACAAAAATATGTTTTTTTACATATTTGTTACAGAATAATACGACACAGATAATCTCCCCAGTGCTACTATTGCACACAGGAAATGCATCGCTCAAGGTCAAAATCAACCAATCAGAACCAAGAGGAGGGTCTTAGCGCTGTCAATCAACCTTGTTTACAACTAACAGTCAAAATTCTTTCAAGTCATCTTTGATATACACATAATTTTTATAACAATTGAAAGTGACGGTTACTTGATTGTGCTATGAAATGGCACTATGTGCCTAGAAAATACGTAATACTGCCCATTTAAAGTCAAGGAAATTCTCATCCACATCAGCCTCAGAAAACAGTGAGATGAGTCTGAATTGCTTCCTACATGAAAAAAGAAAAGTAGAGTGCAGTGGCAGAGAGCTGAACACAACTTTCGAAGGACCAAACTGCGACCTCAACATTTCTGTCCAGAAGACAGAAATGTTGAGGTCGCAGTTCATCACGAGACTGATGAAGAAAACTTTCAGTTTTGTTCGAGCAAAACTGATAAAGACTCTAGGACGTGATCGTTCCCATCACAAATTACAACTAATCATCAATCCCTTTAAGGACATTTCAACTAACCAGTTAATCTCACAGATATGTTTATGGACTAGACAAGGGAGCCAGAGTACCAGTTCGTCAAAAACTGGAATAGCAAGAAGAAATTGAAGCCAGTATGGTGAGAAATACAACCTGAGAGCTCTGCACAGCTCTGCCACCCTGGTTCATTTCTGCTGTCAGGAGACAGTGCTAAGCAGCACATCAACGTGCTACAGTTGACCCATTATTAAATTAATAATTCATATCTTCATAGGGTTGAGAGCGTCTTCAGCTGTGCAGGTTTCAGATGCGTCATACCTGCAGGCAGAACTCAACTGAAAGGTTTTTTAAAAGAGAGTACATGGTTTGAAACGCAATGCTTGATTTCACTCTCTTCTAGTGATCAATTCAGAGTTTGAATTTGGTGACTTTTTTTCTTTATATTTCTACAGGAATGTAGAAAGAAAGAGCATGGTGTCAGCGCATTTGACTAAAAAATAGGCTTTGGGTAGAACTGAATCAAAATATTTTTTCTTCTACTGAACGGGTGAATTTCAATTGATGTTATTTTTATTGACGCTTAAATTGGAAAACACCTGCATGAATTAAAATAGCCAAATCTGACTTTTTTCTGTCAGCCACAGATCTCTGAAAAGAGTTGAAATGCCAACCTTTGGTTAAGTTTTAATGAGTCAATTAAGAAAGAGATTTGTACGAAATACATTATCATTTAAATGAGCTGAATTGTTTTAACATCTGTTGGTTGCATTTCATTTCAATCAGTTTCCTCTGACTGGAGAGAAAACATCCTCACTTATGAACCACCATTAGTTTCAAAATCAGAGGACAGGAAGAATAATTTGAATCACAGAGTAATAAAATACAAACAGACTGCACTTCAATCCCGGGAGTAACGCCTCTGATCATTTAATGTGATCATCTTTGTGGAATATATTATTCTCATGTTTGTTAAGCAGTAGAACTAGTTGCTAAATCTGCTCTCCTTGATTACTGCATCAAATTAAAAAGTCTAATTTACATACTGTTTCTAGTGCTTGGTAAAAGCTAAAAAAAAAAAAAAAGGATGCAATTTTGTGGTTTTTAGTAATTAAGCCCAGATCAATATGCTAACCTGACAGAATGAATCAGAAATACAAAACAGAAATAAATTGAATTAAAAGTTGATGTTTTCAGGTGAGACACTTTTCTGCGGTGGGGCTGGTAAAATGTAAAAACAGTTTCTAAATCCTGTTTGCTTGTCGTTTTTCTGGCATCTGTGGTTTATCGTTGTGCTGCAGCTCCTCAATCTGCCGGCGATGGCGGCTGAGCTGGCTGCACCCGGTGCACCGAACCAAGAACCAAGAACCAAGAACCAAGAACCAAGAACCAAGAACCGAGGTCAGCCACGTGTAATGAGCTGCCCGGCGCACATTCATGTTGGCCTTTCATGGTGGTACCAAACCACTGTGAGAAAAGGCATAGGGATTATTGCATGGTTCTCATTCTTACTTTAGTCTTCAGATTTTTCTGAAGGATGTCATGCTTCAGCTTCGTCCTGAAAAGACTGATATCCATACAAAAATACACTCAGTTAACTCACCTGATGGCCTGACAAGCATAACACTGTCCCTTCTTCATGGTTTTCAGTCACGAAGAAGGCAGGTTTCACAGGTTAGCACAGACAGAAACTAGATGCCCTACGGTGGGAAAATCTGATGCGGTAGCAGAAATTGTCAAAACACCCGCAGTCAAAATGCTGGCGCAAAAATAACATTTTCAGACTTTATTTTTCTGATTAATCTAACAAATTTTCAAGAAGAAACTTGCGCATTTCTGAGTTTGAAAGGTCAAAATTTTGCCTTAAGAAAACTAAAAATCATTGAAAATTAATAATAATAATAATAATAATAATAATAATAATAATAATAATAATAATAATAATAATAATAATAATAATAATAAAGAAAATAAAAATTTCTAAGTTTCAAAAGTTGGAAACTTTTGACTTCAAACTGAAAATTTGCTAGTAAAAAAATCAGAAATTTTGGGAGGAATCTCAGCAGGTTAGATATTGGTGAGACTGAAAGAAATTGTGAGGATTTGCTTGAGACTGAGCTAAAACAGACTGTGTTTTTGCAGCAGCAAGAAAACAAAGATGCATTTGGACCTCATGAAATAAAACAGTAGTGCTGAGAACCGACAAAAGGTGCTAGTTGCAAGATTATGTTATATCTGCAGTATCTGTGTTACCTTCAGATTCTTCTAATGTCTCGTATGACATCATCAGCTCAGTTGTTGCCAGGCTACACAAAACCCAAAAGCATTCCTTACAATCTCAGGGGTTTTCAGCTATTGCTTTGTAAATACACACCTGATAATATTCTATATTTATTCATCAACATACACAAATTCTCTGCTTTTTTTTTTGTGCAAAAGCTGAACATAACTCTACTTCTCAGATAGCGGTTGCTCAGTAGAAGCTTATGAAGCGAGATGACATGGACGCGAGAAGCTGAGCAGAGCACTGAGGTCACAAACTGATGCAGTGAGAGAGTGATGATCCATTTCACCCACCAGGAAAATAAGGTGCTTTCCCATTAAGACTCTATTGATCATGATTCACTCAGAAAGCTGAGGCGCAAGAAGGAGACTTCTGATAACAGAGTGAATAGAGGAGAGGTGAGCACAGCCTAAAGTCAACAGTAGAGAGAATGAGGAAAACCAGCCACTGGCTGCGTTTCCATTAACCATGAAATCGCCCAAACTGCAACGACAAAAGTAAATTCATTTAATGGAAACATGGCAATTCCTAAAAAAAACAAATTTTTCGATAAAGTTTTTGCACTGTGATGAGGTGGGTCTTTTTCAGCCTGATCATACATAATACTGAATCCATAGCTCTTCTGTAAAATGGCCGACCAAAAGTTCTCCAAACGCTGCATATATAGCCGCTTCCTCTGATGCCAGAATTATGAATGTCTCATGTAACAGTTTACATCCGTCGCTGCTATGATTTTTAATAACTTACAGCGTGAACAAGTTTCTTCACATGTAATTTTCTTATTTGATGGCGACACTGCAATTGTGAAAATGTGCTTTTTGTACGTCAGCTGAATATACACAAAGATTTGCACACATTTGTAATGGAAACGCAGCTACTGTCTATGTTTCTATAGTGGACATGAATGGAACTTTGAGTATAATGTCAAAACAAATGACCATATAAATGATGATATGATATGACAGCTGTAACTTCATTCAGTAATAATAGCCTTTCTGTGGGTATTGATGACTGTAGCATTTGAATACTCTGTGGTTTTTAGCCTCAGTAGCTGCATTTCCATTGAATATATAATTACACAATCTGATATTTCAAAAATAAATGTGATCAATGGAACCATGACAATTTAGAAAAAAACTCTCATCTGTTTATAAAAGGTTTTGACACATTGTTTTTGGCCATATTGAAATTGGTTTATTTCCCAGAACTGAAACAGGAACACTTTTATTGAGTCAAGTTGAGCTCCACCCTTACATTACTTCCTACATAAAATAAGACAAAAATAAACACTCTGACCCATGCATTCATTAATTTATACTGTTGCCATGCAGTGACTCAGAAATATGAGGTCATCTGTGTATGCATGGTAAGACATGTTGTATGTTGTGTCTGTGGGAGAGTGATCACAGAGATGACAAATAGCTGTGCTCCAAGATAAGAGCCCTTCGGAGCCCCACATGTTCAGATTTATATGACACAAATAACACAAAGTAGCCCATTATGCCCAGATGCTACATTGTTAATATCAGGAGAAACGGAAGTGCAGCATGCCTTGGGGAACACTGCAAATCGAACCATTATAGCAGAAACGCAAAGTCGGGTTTAGCTAATAAAATGCAAGCAAATGTGTAGAAAACGAGAATATGTGTTGCAGTGAACTGTTTAGAAAGAGCCGAATACAGTTATAGAAATGATATCCCAGCAATGGAGGGGATTTCTCCAGTCTCGAAAGGTTTGCAGCTTAGAAAGGATTTCTCTTGTCTCCAGAGGTTTTGCTGAGTAATTCTGGGTCGATAAAGATTATCCGCAGTTCATGAACACAACAGTAAAAAAATAAAATCTATACAAACAAAAACAAATTCACAATGAAAAAGACAGCCACCTGCGATGTAACATGGGATCCTTCAAATACTGAAGGATCTCAAATGAATGAAGAATTCAGCTTTGATCGTAAGTTGGGTGTTTGGTTCCACCTGAATGCTGCAGCAGCTTCCTTTTGTATGTTTCATCTTTGTTGTTTACTCTAATTATAAGTGATGAAATGCTGAAAGTAAATTGTTCTAAAATGTTTTTAATTTTGCAGACAAACGCCCCACAAACGTAACCGTTTCTTCTTTGCTTTAATCAACAGATAATTCTTTGACACTCGCTCTTTTTCTGCTCTTTGTAAACATTGTTTAATATTCACTAAATTATTGAAGCTACAACGGCATGTTCAGGCCTTTGGAGATTACAGAAAGGAGTACATTTCCACCAAAAGACTCAGAAATTTATAGGATAAACAAGGTGTGTTTGAAAAGTAAAAAATTTGCTAGACACCATGTTTTAGCAACATGTCAACAGTTAACTCTGTTGATATTGATCTCAAAATATGATCGTTTATGTGAACATAATTTTAATTTGGTCTTTTCTCCACTTAGAATTTTGAGATCAATCTCAAACTTTCTAGAAAAAATTGAGTTTCAAAAGTCAAACATTTGCCATAAAAGAAAATTGAGATTATTCTCAAAAATTAAAGGGAAATTTCCGAGCTTCCGAGTCATTATTGACTTCTCAAACTCAGAAATTTCCATGTTTTTTTGTCAAAAACTTGTGAAATAAATCTGAATTTTTTTGACTTTTCAAATTCCAAAATATTTGGCAGAAAAAAACTATGAAATTTTTAGATTAATCTCAGAGGTTCGCTAGAAAAAACTTGGAAATCTCTACTTTTTAAAAACCTTCTGAGATTAATCTTGAAATTTTTGTCAGATATTTCTTCTTTTTTTCTATCTACAATATCCGTACTTCTCCGTCGTATGAAGCCTGGGAGAAGTCATTTCCACTTTTGGAAGGAGCAGAACTGAATACTTAACTGAAGCTGCACAAGTAATTCAACTATTAGTTAAAAACGTTGGTGCTTAAATTCCAATGTTTGAGACGGACCAATTTGTCAAAACTCCATTTAATTAAATAAGAGTGAGTAAAACATTATTAACATTTAATGTTGTGGAAATGATATTGGTGGGAATGAAATTGTGAGGATTAATCCAGAAATCATTACTATCACTATGAAGATGGAACAAAGGCCTCAGCTGCCTAAAGCTTTTATGATGGAAATAAAAACAGATATTATGTCACGATGAGAAATAGAGACTATATTTTAAAAGTTTGCACCAACCAGGATTAAGCTTCATTGTACCCGTGTTGAACAAAGAGGGTTATTTAAACTGTTAGTGATCCCGGAAATAAAATGCCTAATTTATTTGCCATGCTTTTACTCAGAAATCCAAACATATAAATACTCATTATGACCAACTTATTAAATTGCGAAATCCAGACATTAGTCTCCATAAGACCTTCTAAAATCTAATCCTGGAAATTGTCTGTGAGAATGACTGATTTGAGGGAAAGCTAAATGACCAGTTGATTAAATCAGTGCTAATTCTAATAGTCCATTGGCACTGACATAACTCACAGCTTGAAGCAGTAACAGACATGCTGACCACAGCTCAAGGGCCAGGCCTCTGATAATTATTACACCACTCATGCCTGTGAA
Source organism: Alfaro cultratus (assembly GCA_903066825.1). Taxonomy (NCBI): domain Eukaryota; kingdom Metazoa; phylum Chordata; class Actinopteri; order Cyprinodontiformes; family Poeciliidae; genus Alfaro; species Alfaro cultratus. The sequence continues at coordinate 10,541 of CAEFZX010010091.1, forward strand.
GAGCGGCTGGCTGAGCCGGGGCCATCGAGGAAACACACACAGACACACACACTCAGAGTGACGTTTTAATTCCACTCACACAGTTACGAGAGGAAGGTGAGCTATATGGTTGTTTCACAAGTTCAATAGAGGTCTGTTTGTTGTTCTCCTCCCATTGACCTTCAAAAAACATTACTGGATCACATCCTTTCCCTCAAGATTCAGCTTAACCGCTACGGCTAACAACTACCGCTGGGAAAGATTTGTAGAACACCGGGAGTTACGTTTTGAAAAGTTTTTACTGCTGTAGCAAACTATATATATATATATATATATATATATATATATATATATATATATATATTTTTTTTTTTTACTTTTGTTTAAAATGACTGGCGACATGTCAAGGGTGACACCACCTCTCGC
>CAEFZX010010092.1:0-18349 GCA_903066825.1 Alfaro cultratus
AGTTCAACCTTATGAGTGGAGACACATTGTTGATGTTACCATTATGAAATAACTTACAATTGAATATTGGCAAAGATAGGGTGACCAGATTTGGGTTTCTGAAAAGGACACTTTTTTTGGGGGGTGGGGGGGTGGGAGGGAGGAATTTGCCTGGAATATTACTCTCTTAAGAATTTGCCATACAAAGAAACCTGGAATGGAGTAGTGGAACGGAGTGGCAATGTAATCACAATGCACTGTAAGCTATGTAATGTGTTTTGAGGCAGTTGACCAAAATCCCGGACGATTTTTAAATTCCCCCCGGACATTTTTTAGGTCTGAAAAGTAGGACATGTCCGGGAAAAAGAGGACGTCTGGTCACCCTAGGCAAAGATCAATGTAACTTTCACAAGTGGTGGAGCGTTGTTGTTAGCAGCTGCTGAAAGTAACTAAAAAAGTTACTTTTATTGTAACTTAGTTACTTTCCAAATCAAGTAGTCAGTAATCTAACTAAGTTACTTTTTCAAGGAGTAATCAGTAATCTGATTAAAGTTACTTTTTCAAAGTAACTATGCCGTCACTGCGTGTATATATACGCTTTCAGAGGTTTGCATTGAGTGCATATATATCTTTGTGTACAAAGATATATATTACACACATTATTCTGGCATGCAGTTGGCTCATTGTCTGCTCTTGCAACTTGGGAAAGTGTAAATAAATAGAACATGGTTACTGCACAAGCTGATTAATGTTGTTTCCCCTCTTTTCCCTCATAGTAGACCTCGACATTTCATTGATGGCCGAAGTGGTTCCTGCAGATCCAAGTCTTGCCACCACATGGCATATAATCCGCCATCTGGCCTTTTTAATGCAATCCACACTGACCCCTTGTACAGGAAAACCATTCGTTCTCTACACCCTGCTGGAATCATTGCTGCACAAAATTATGGGGGGCGCCGTGGTCCCACTACCCGCTATGTGATTGTCAATGAGCACAGGCCCCGTAAGAAGCTACTGTGCTCAACCACACAAATCCCAAGGCACTATCTCATGCAGGAGCCCACAGAGATCCTAGAGCTATACCCACGCAACATAAAACACTACACACCTTGCAACATTCACCAACAACATCCCCCCCGCTCCCACACATCACAGCAGCTCAGGAAAGAGGTGGAAGAAAGTGGAAAAGACAGGAAAAGGACTTCTTTAGGCAAAAGCCTTCGACCTTGTTCATTGCCTGACCACCACCAACAAGCGCACTTCTATATTGGTGAAAGGTTAGATAGTTTTAGAGAAAATCACAGAGCAAGGTATGAGATGCAAGAAGATGATGAAGAGGAAGCTGGTAAAGAAGGAATTGACTGGGGAGATTTCAACTTACCGTCTCCGTCTCAGACCAGTATAAAAGAAAAAGAATCTTTTCACACAAAAAGGCATCCTGTCCATTCTCCAAGGAGACAATATCAGTCCCCCACCAGAAGCAGACACATGGGGTCTCAATTAAAGTCCAAGTTAAGGGGCCAGCTTGAAACTCATCTGACTGAATCTGACTCAGCCTCCATAGCCTCCAGCAGTGACCAACAAAACAGCAACACTGATCAATATATTCAGGTCATCCAGAGCAAAGAGCGCCACCTAGGATCTGAGGTCAGGCAAGAGAAGGTCTCCAAAAAGAAACCCAAGACAAACTTTGATCTAAACTATACAGAATCAAATGACTTGATCTATTCCAATGTGTAACACTTTTTTTGTCAAATTTAAATTGTGTTTGTTAATTAGTATGTACTGTATATCCTACTTGTTAATCTGCAACTACAAATAGTAAACAAAATAAATAAAAAAAAAAATCTCCATCGGTTGGTATAAACATGTATACGCATAAAAGATCTGTAACATACTATTATATGGGTTATTACAACAATGCGAAGTAACAGATTTTGTTTGAGCTTGCTCTAAAAATATTAAGTTCTGTTAAATATTACAACTGTTTTTTATTGGGAAAATAAAATCAGTGACTTCTTTGGTGAGTGTATTTCAGATTTCTGCAATTTTTTCAAAGCTTTCAGGGATTTTGAGTTTTTTGTGTATCAATTTAAAGTGGATAAAATATTTGCTCCATTTTAGTGGGGGAAGGTTTCTAAAATGCATTATTATACATTAAGCAAACTAAGGCAGTTCCAGATGAAAGTGGACTACTATTACTCCTGAAATAGCTATGCGCTTCCTAATAGTTACTGTATTCTGGTTGGCAACAAATTATTTAACACTCAGATTATTCCTGTAGTATAAGAGTTTGGTCTAGTTAAGAAGATAGTAAACAAGAGGATAGAGAACAAAAAGATTTCTAGTTTTAAGGTATGATTTTCATTATTTTTATGTGGTCATTTTCTTTTCAATACATTGAAAAGAAAATGTTCTACTTTTTTCCATTCAAAAGTTGTTTAGTTTAAATGACTGTATCAATATGTATGTGGCCAACTTCTTCAACACTCTGTCCTCAATACAAGGCGGAGCAAGCAACTCAAAACCCAAAAATCGGCAAAGCAAACATGTGCAAAGTAATTTTTATTACAAAAGAAAGTCACTAATGGTGGCACAATAAAACCGTCCTCTTCTTCTCAATAAAATCCAATGTTCAATAATTATCCTTAAAAGTCACCGATTGGAAGTCACAGGTTGGGCTCCTCTTATTCTCCTGCTTCTGGTGGAGGCAATCCGGCTGCAGCGCGCTCTTGCCCATCCACGCCCCTCTTCGGCCCGATCCAGCTAAAACAACAAAGCAGGAAAGCGCCAGCATCCCCGCACCAAAACTCCGCCGGAAGACGCATTTCCTGCCAATGATCTCTGAACGACATGGGACACTACTTACAGGCGCGGGCAGAGGTTTTCCTCTGCCCTGATCCTCTGTGCTGAGCCTGACGTGCGGGTTCCGTCTGCCCCTCGCTCCACAGCACGTCGGTCTCTGCCCCCTCCTCTTTCCATCCAGGCTCCCTTTATTTTGGCTTTAATCAGCCTCTGTCGACACCTGTATGGGTGGCCAATTAGTGCGCTCCGCCTCCTTAGACAATCACCTTCAGTCCAGTGCGTTAGGATCGTTAAAGGGGAAAAAAGGAACAAACCCAGAAACAATCTATACATGCAGAGAACAAAAATAAATAATGAAAAGAAAAACAATCGCATTTTCCCCTGTGCAACATGTCTACTAAAGAAACACATTTCTTTATCAAACAGACAAGAGACATGTGCAAAATAGACTTTTTTTATACCTTGATTCATTTTGTTATTTTCTCTCTTTTGGATAGCAAAAATGTATAAGTTAGTTTTTCATAATGCTGCAGATATGTTTATATCCGGGGACATATTTTTCAATCCGTTCTCTATTCCTTTTTATATGTTTTAATAATAATGTCGCAGTATTTGATGTGGAACTGATAAACAAGGTCATAAACTTCCAATTGACCAGTTTCACAAATCAGCCATTTTTATTTCTTGCATCAATTTTATAGTCCATCTTCAAGGATGCCAAACCTTCGTGTCAATAAGTTAACATGTCATAGTGTGTTAACACATACAATTCATTCCACCATCCATCAGCATTAGTGTGCAATGAGGACTTTCCCACAATGTGGGAACATTTTCAAAAATAAAAACCTTTAACTAGGCACTTTGAAGATGGATTTGCAGAAAGACTTGGTCTGACTGACGGGTCAGTTCCTTCTGTCTGTGGAAACGATGGACAAACAGAACAGTAAGCTGCTAATGACGTACTAATGACAACCAACTTCATTTTAGATATAAATTCATTGTTGATACGAAATCCTGGCCCGAGTGCTAGCTGTTAGCATTGAATAGTAATATTGCATAGACAGGCTGCCATGGTTTTTGCCAGTTTGGTCTTGGAGAATACATTATCCAGTTTTATTCATTGACATTCTTGGAACTAACGTTAGCTAATGATAGCTAACTTGCTAACGGTGTTGAAGCCTTGTTTACAAGACATGCTCATTCATATTTTGGTAGCATTTTCTGGGTCAAACATGAATGGCTGGATCGACAAGTCCTCTGTTGTTGACATCTTTTCATTAATTCGATAATAAAAAGTTTCTGTGCTGCTATCAGACTACAAAAATGTGAGGTGTGATTCATTCACGTTTAAAAAGTCGAGCCAAAGCAAATTGCTAGCAGATGCACATCAGAGACGTGCCAACAAAAGGCCTGTGGAGCTACAATAATGAGGAATTGTTGTTGGACTTTCAGCAAAACCGTAAAATGTTTTTCAGCGTGTAACATCAGCGTTTAAATAAAAAACAAAAATCGATCCACCTGGATTTAACATAATTGGACACGAAGTTATAAAACATAAACGCATCGTGTCCTGAATGGTAATTTCCTGTGGCATCACCTGACTTTTTACATATCCGCCTGTAATTTAAGGAAGCTTCTTCCATTGTGTCTCTGCGTGTCGGCATGCGTGTGTGTGTGTGTGTGTGTGTGTGTGTGTGTGTGTGTGTGTGTGTGGACTGTGTAAAGCTAATACACAGCCATCCTTTGTCAGCTAAAAACAAAAATCCATTAGTCCTGGTGGAAGCTGGCTATCACGGCTCTTTGAAGTCTTTGTGTCTGAGCGAACGTGGAGGAATGTAATTCCTCCTGAGCTGTGAGAGCGCTCTATTTCAGTCCACATATATCTAATTGAAATGTTGCTACAAAAAGAAACAATAAAGCGGCGCAGAGGGGAAAATCCAATTTTGAAAGTTGATGAGGATGGGATTTTCTTGCTTAAATGACTTGCACGACTTTAAGGGCTCCGGTTAAATTACAGTATCATTTTGTCACACATACAACAAAGAAGACACTGGGGTGTAAGAGCACAAATACATTTAGAATCCGACATTGTAATCAAATATCGCAGCGTTCTGGAGGGCATTCAAAAAAACAATTTGAAGCACAAAACATAAGATTAAAGCCTGTCCTTATTCTCTGCACAAAAGAGTTCAGGGCGAATACCAGAAGTGAAACCTAAGGGACAAATTGTGCTGAAAGCTCCTTTCCTGCCCTTGTTCTTTGCCTCCCAAGTGTTTGCTGGGTTTTAAAGTTAACCAGCCAGTTCAACGGGTTTAATGTGAACCTGGGGATGCGGCGGTGGAACGAAGACCTCCTGGGTGACAGAACTGAACACTCAGAACACTCCAGATGGTTTCAGATTCAAATATTGTTTCTTTTTTATTTATTTTAAGCTTTCCTGCAGTTGTTATGATGCATAAACACAACAACAAGGTTTTTATCAGCCTATGAGGCAGATAAACAGGAAAACAAAAGGATGAGGTGTGTCGTTCAAAGCATTTTGAAGACAGATGTTCTGTCGGCCAACATCTGCGAGGTAACATGTTGAATAACTTAAGCTAACCTTGTTTATTGAAATCAGATCTGGAGCTAGTGCATTCATTTCAGTTGATTCAGCATTCAGCTCCTATGCTGAATGCTGCACTTTGAAATGCCTTGCTGCTGAAATGTGCTATACAAATCAAATTTGATTGATTGATTAATTAATATGCACCACAAATCTGGAACAAACTTCCTGAAATCTGCAAAACAGCTGAAACCCTGAGTTCCTTTAAATCCAGACTTGAAACACACTTGTTTAGAGCTGCTTCTGAAACATTATAAATGAAACATCAATAAACATTATGATGTGTAATAATGCCATCAGACAAAATGTTAGGTTTCAATCGTTGACTGTCTTTTTTTATATTTTTTTTATGATGTAAAGCACTTTGAACTGCCTTGTTGCTGAAATGTGCTATGCCAATGAACTTTGATTGATTGATTGATTGATTGATTGCAGAAAACAATTATCGGTTGTAGACACATCAGAGCCGGTGTTTAATGGAGGAAATGTAAGTGAAGGCAGCACAGATTGGTTGGAGCTCCATCATACATCCCCTACCACATGTGTCTTTTAATTAAGGGTATGTAAAATTCTGCTCTGTGCTGTTGGTGTTGTGACGCTCCGGCTCATTGGACTGGAGGGTTCTGCTACCAGAACCACATCTTCTGCAAATGACAATGATAAGACCCTAGTTTGTGTTTCTAAAGGATTGGATTGGTCCTAATAGCACCTTTGGCCCCACATACTCTTAAGTTGCCTTCGGTAAAGCAGTCATAAGCCACATTTACATCGTCTAAATACTCATGGACAACCAAGCTCCAGTGATCCAGTGATCCAGTGATCCCCTCAGCAGCTTCACAAAAGTAAAGATGTGCTCCATTTTTCAACAGCCATGACAGAATCTTCCGAGTCCAGGTTTCTCTTCCAAAAAGCTAGAGTAAATTTTCGAAAGGAGGTGAACTGGGTTTTCTTTCTCAGTGGAACACACTCTCCGATCTCTCTTCTTAAAAACTGAGACCACCCCACAGGGGTGCTGCTCCACCAATGTTGTTCTTGTTGTCCATGCGACATTGAAGAGGTTTGTCAGCCAAACAATGTCCAGAACTTTCAGCATCTCACAGCAGATTTCATCCCCTCCTCGAGCCCAGCCATTAGGGAACTTCTTAACTAAACTACAGCCTTACCGTCCTCCATGTCTCTAGACTTCAGCTTCCTCATGGAGATCCTAAAAGTTCACATTCCAGCACTTCAACTCAACAGTCTCCTCATTCTGGGTCGGCAGTTTCCCCTAGAAACCAAATGCAGCCTGTGATGTCGTCCAACAGTTTGCCAGAATTTATTTCAGTCCTTCTCAGCAGGTTTTCTGAATTGTGTGAAGCACAGACCCCAACCGTCAGTCCCAAAACACAACAAATAAAATCCTTTAGCAAATATCAGGAAAGTGTATGAGAACTAAGACAGACAGATGGAATGAGATATAGGCAAAAACCATTAGAGCAAAATAATCTAAAACAAACAGCTTCAATCCCTACTGACCTTTAAATGAAACCTTAATCCCTTCATAAACATTCATAATCTACATCATCGGTTCTGTGAAGTGCAGTAGATGGAACTAAACAACTTGAGAACAGACTTGGTTTCCACCTCCACAGCACAGAGGGAAACTTTGGGGAGATTTTCCTTTACTTTTAAATCTGACTTCTGTTTCAGCCTTGGAATCACACAAGGTCTGCTGCACATGTCTTGTCTGTCTGTCGGCTTTTCCTGTCACTGTTATGAAGGACAAGTGAAGGTCAGGAGGATTTTAATCACAAAAGCTGCATTTCCATTGAGCATATAATTGTGCAATTAGACATATCAAAACACATTTGCTTAAAGGAAATGTGCCAATTTAAAAAAAAAAAAAAAAACTTTTTTGATAAAAATGTTTTGGCATTGGAATGATTTATATATATTTTTTTGTCTTATCAAAATAGGCTTGTTTTGCAAAACTGCAATGGAAACACTTTTTTCACAACACGAGTCACAAGATGATCAGCAACCGGATGTTGTCACCGGCACAAACCACCAAGAAGACGACAGGAAGTACTTGGAGGATGACGTCTCTGCGTTTTTTTAAACTTCTCGTGTGAACAAACTTATTTTCATGTGATTTTTATTGCATTTCTTATTTGATGGAAACACTGCAATTACAAAATGTTGTTTTTCCCCCACGTGAGCAGAATATCAACAAAGACTTGTGCACATTTGTAATGGAAATGCAGCTGGTGATTAGTAGTTAAATGAGAGTCGGGGTCTTGGTGTTCCATGGGAGACAAAACGTCGGAGCGGTTCAGTATGCTGCTCTATGGTCCGCTATTTCAGGAGAACATTTCCATCACCAGTTGGACTCTTACTGGGCAGACGGGGGTTGAACCCAAACACCTACCGTTGCATCATACCAGTTCGACAACCGACATGATAAACTAATGTGTCTCATGTTTGTCATAAGCTGCGACAGTTTTTCTCCCAATCAGAGTTGTTTGTTGCCAGTAGCTCCACCCTAATCGAACCATCGTTCAATTATGTGCAACTGAGAGGCTCTAGTCGGTACGAGTGGGTTGAATGGAACCACACACAAAATAATAAACACAAAATATTGTGCTGTACCAAACCGCATCGGCCTGCGCCGTATCCCCCAGTGGAAGCAAGGCATCGGACTGTGGAGGACGATTTGAGTCTGTTGGCAAACTTGAGGTGAGAGACAAAAATGAGGGGATCTTCCTCACTTGACTGAACTTCATCCTAGCAGCTGCTGTTAGAGAGCTGATGAACTGGGGAGGTGCAGCTGGAGGCAGCAGTCCTTCAAGCTGGAGCTTGATGATTTTTGATAGCCAACAGGTGCTTCTTGTCAAAATGAAAAGCACTCTGATGGCTCCACTTCACAGCAGCTGTCACCATGACAACACATGGTAGGGAAAGGGAAACCATGCTGGGATGGCAAGCGGAGAAAATGAACCATATTCCTAACAGTTTCACACAGAATAAGGCCTTCCAAGGTACCTGAAGAAGGTTTGGGATCAAAATCCTATCATTAAGGTAAATACTATATTTGTGTTATAAATGGTGATATTATGTTAAGCTGCCCCCTTTACCCATTGCAGAATACTTTGTGTACTTTGATTCCCAACATTCCTTGCACATGTAAACACAAAAACTACACATTTTCTAAATGTTTTTTAAAAGCTAAAAGAGGGCCCGGTATAATTCCCAATGAGTATTGAAATACCATGAAACATATTCTGTAATAACTCCATGAAAATAGCCTTTTCTTGGATTACTGTGTTCTGAGTATTATCCTTTCTATAAAACCCTGAAAAAAAAGGCTTTGTGAAGTTGAACATGAGACAGAATTTAAATCAGATGAATTTTAGGGCAGGAAGCCAATTTCTTAAGGATCAGGGTGATGTAATGAGCAGGAAAGCAGCGTGGATATACCAAAGTTTATTAAGGGCTTTGGCTAATCTCCAATAAGCATGTTAGAGCAGCGGCTGGATCCACAAGTTATGAAGGCATAGATTGGGTTTTAGCAGCAGGAAAAGAAAGGGTTATGTAAAACCACACCACAGGCGTATAAAAAACAATTGAAAATAATGAAAGTTGAATGAGTGGAGGAACGAAACAGTTACAGATGCTCAGTTCAATTCAGTTTATTAGCTGCATGTAGCGCCAACTCACAACGTGTAAAGGTAAAAAACGTCTATTCAGGTGAAAGACTATTCCAAGTCAAGTACATACATTCCAAATTTATCAAAGTTATCAAATAATGCAGCCAAGTTCTGTTTGTTGTTTAAATAGTGAAATAGTTCTCAGTCTAAGGCGGTGGTTCCCAAAGTGTGGGGCGCGCCCCCCAGGGGGGCACATTGCCATTGCAGGGGGGTGCGGGAAGCAGTATGGATAAATAATTAAAAAAAAACAACAGTTACATAAAAATGTTTCACTGTAAAGATGATTTGTAGTTTGTTTTGTTGTAACCTGAAGTGTGAAATAAACTTCAGTGGCATTTGAAAACAAAATATGTGTAATGGTTTATGTCTGGTTGAATGATGTATGTGCCCAGTTGATTTTTTATGTTTTTGGGGTATTTTGGGGTTGTTTTTTGGGGGGGGTTATTGTTATCCATAGGGGGGCCCAGAAAATCTTTGGGAACTTCTGGGGGGTGGGGGGGGGGTCACCCAGAAGAAAGTCTTTGGGAACCACTGGTCTAAGGAGTCCCAGCAGATTGCATCAAGTCATTGACTTGCAGTATTCTCTGCTGGATGAGCCTGTAGTGACAATAGACTATTGATTTTGCAGCTTTCCCTCGTAGCAACAGTGGAGAGGGAAAACTCCCCTTTAACAGGAATCATCCACCAGCAGAACCAGAAATGGCTCGGTACATGTATGCCTATGGATATGTTAGAAGCTGCATATTGATTGTGTTTCGATAGGTTATTCCATTTCCAGGACTTCTCTTATTAGTTCTGAAGGAGGAAAACATGTAGTGTGTGACCACAGGGGAGGACTTTTGTGTGTTTGAAAGACATTCTGGGTAAAGATTGGTGACACTGAGTCTGACCAAATAGATTCCAGCGAATGAGGAGAAAGGCAGTACCAGGTGCTGAAGAAAAGCTGATGTGGAAACCATGCATGTAATGATACCTGAGTGTGATGCATACTTTGGGGAAACGCCCCCAAATAAAACCTTCACTGTTCAACTGAAGTTCGGCCTGCAGAACTTCAGTTGTTCAGAGCTTTTGTTCCAAAGCGTCTCCACATCAGCATGTTGATTACTGACAAAATACACCACAAAATATATAGTAAGGAGAATTGGTCCAACACAGAGCCCTGTGGTACGCCACAAGTAGTCCTGGAGTGTGAAGAAGATTTATCGCTCACATGAGATTTAACTCTAGTGCTGTTCCCTTGATACCTAGAAAGATGTTCAACAATATGCTGGTCAACTGTTTGATAAGTTTGATTTAGCAAAACCAGAATAGACACAAATCTGTTATCTGAGGCTCAAAGAAACAATATCATCAGTGACTCTAAGCAGAGCTGTTTCACTTCTGTGATGACCAAGTCTGAAAACTACAGGTCATCATCATACTGGTGTATTTAGAGGCATGAGAGCAAAGCAGGGTGGAGGACAAACTTGAATATGGATCGGGATGTTTGTAGGAGGAAGTTAACTTCAAGTAAGATTGAAAAATTCACCAATTAGCAGTTTGTTTTTTTTCCCATCGGAATGAGAAAAGTGAGAGGTAATAAAAAGAGACACAAGCAGGGAAATATAGAATGCATTTAAAGAACTGCTCAGACAAAGTAAAGTGTTTTGTTTCTCTGTTTCAATGACAGCAGAATAGCTGAGGGAGAGAGAGAAGATTAAGATTTAGACAGCAAGCAGAGGGGATAGATGGAGAAAGTGACTGACAGTTACCTTGGAGGGGATTATGAGTAGGAGGTATGAGGGGGATTGTGGGATATGTGGAAGGAGTGGTAAACTGTGACAAAATGAAATAAACAGCTTAAGTGTACTCCATCTTCTCTGTGGGCCTGTTTTCTTGGGCAAATAATCCTTCTGATCCACAAAACAATGCCAAGAGCAGAGAAGTCCAGAGCGCGATACAGAGGTGTGTTCTGAATAAACCCCATTTGGGTCCATCGTTCATCATCCACTGTGACAGGTCAGCTACAATGTAAGAAAACATCTTTCCAGTTTATGTTTTCATGTCTTTCCTTCTGAAATTATGAAAATGAATTTCACACATATCAGAGCCCAGCTTACTTTTTAAGGTGTTTTAAAATATTTGTCACTGAGGCAAACTGAAAATAAAAACTAGAACTGCAAGCAGCTACCAGGGGGGTCCAAGCCCCACCCGGCCGCTCCGCCCCCGGCCAATCCTCTTCCCATGAGCTCTGGTGACACCAGGTCTGTTCTATGTAATTACTGACTTTGAAAAAGTTTGATATGGTTGGACCCAGCACCACTTCCAGTCACATAACCAAGAGCATGCAGCAGTTAAAAAGAAGGAACAGAAACAGGGACAAAACCTCAGTCAGTTTTTACACTGTTACATCTGACAGCCACTGTCAGTCAGACAGGAGACATAAGCAAACCTTCGCACTAGCAGCACGCAAACACACAGGTTCTCTTTCTATATATATATATCTATATATATAGATAGATATAGATAGATATACAGTAGATATATATATCTATATATAGATATAGATATATATATATAGATATGTATATTTATTCATAACAAGTAATATTTTCTTAATATCAAGCTATTATATCTTACTGAGATAATTAAGTACAAAAACACTTAAAATAAGAAAAACAGTCTAACATAAAAACCTCTTGGTGAGAAAACTTATCTTGTCAGAAATAAAACAAACATAAATCTCCTTAATTTAAGATATTTAATCTTATTAAAGTTTCAGTTTCTGCAGTGCAGAAGGAACAGGAAATAAACTACACACAAAAAGAGAGCTTTATTATTTGATAACATCATCATGCACCCACTAGTGTGTGTGTATTTCTGTCTGTGTAATAATTAAAATGACATAATTTTGGTTTAATATTAGATTTATAAATGGAAAGTACACTTTTAAAGGATAAAAAAAAAAAAATCTCTTTATGCACTCATCTGTGTCCGGTACAAATTGTGGGGTTATTTTATTTTCAAATGACCGTTAATGGATTCCAGTTAGAAAGTGCTTTTGTAGTTTCATAATCAGTCAGAACATTTTACACTAAAAGCCTCACACACACACACACACACACACACACACCTACACACACACAATCACTAACAGACATTATTATAACCAAGTAGAACTGTGTTTGAAGGCCTGCAAGTTTAATGTGCCCTCTTCAGAGACACTAAATGTGTTTCTTTTGGTCTAATGTGATAAACATTAAGTCTTACATGGCATGCACTCCCACCTACCCATAAAACTACATTTTACAGTATTTCAGTATACAGTAGTTTGCTACTTTCAAGCAGATTTAATTGCATACTTCTCAAGTCTCCTGTTTTGGCTGGGAAACTTTTTCCCACCGTTCCCGTATTATTATTTTCCCACTTTGTCCCCCTGTTTTTTACGTAATAGTAATTGTATGTATATATATATATATATATATATATATATATATATATATATATATAAATATATTTTTATTTTATTTTTATATATATTAAATTTTTTTCGTGGTAATGCTCCCACTTTAAACATCTTTTTAATTATTCTAACATGTAGCTATTAATTAGTGCAAGCATAATCCCTTAAGGTCGCACAGATAATTAACACGGAAAACAGATTATATCTCAACATTCCAAATAAAAAAAAGGGTCAAAGTAAAGCTAAATGATGCAACAGCTACACAAGAGGAGTTGATGCAACAGTTTAATTACAGATCAAATGAAAGGAAGGATAAAGTTAAATAACTCAGGGTGTTTGTCTTTATTTTTACAGGAACCACAGAAACTTCACTCAGAACTCACTCACATTTCCTGCTTCACCTAAAATTTAAGTAATTAAACAAAATGAAGTAATATGACTGTAATATGACTATCCATTATTATGAAAACCCAAATGTGACGCCTATCTAATTTCCTACTGTGCTTTAATGTGTCTGTGGATTTACATTTCTGTTAGGAACTTCACCTGCTGACTCACGTGTGATTTACTACAGTGTACTGTATGCAGCATGTGACTTTTTTTCTTAAGCCAGATACAAAGTAATATTTATTCTACCAGTATCAGTTGGTAGCGTTCACACTGGACTTACAACATGAAGTGAATGGCAACAAGAGAATCTGGAGACGAGTTGATGCAAACAGGGAGCATAAATAAAAAAATAGCTAATTTTCATTTCAGTCTCTTTTTTAAGAATTCACAGCATTTGGTGATTTAGTAACTGTGTCAGACAATAAGACTACAAAAATGTGATGAAATCTATGAACTTGGGGGCCAGTCCATCCAACCGAGTCGTTATTATTTTGCTAACATTTCCTCTGGCAGACTGTCTGAGGAAGACGCATCTCTGGAGATCCCAGTGAAACATTTCCTTTTTTTACAGTTGGAAAACAGACAGAGGAAACAGTGAAACGCAATTAGCAAATTATATACATTTATTAATGAAACAGGTCTGGGATTTAAGTTGAATGATTAAAACGTAAGCAGTTCTGCTTTAGTTGCCAGGTTGGTTGACATGAACATGTAATTTAGAAGCTGCTGTGGCCGGTGCTGACATTGTTCATCTGCTAAATTCCTTCTTAATCATTACGGACAAAGGAAGTGATGAATATGAAATGATGAGTGCCTACTTCACTCTTTCAACAAGCACTTTATAGTTAATGTGCTGCTAATGTCAGCAGTCTAAACCTGTAATCATCATATTTACTGGGAAGAGCAGTGAACAACAGAGAAACGGCTGCATTACTGGAATGAAAAGTAGACAACTGCATCACAGCATGCTAAATGTTGGTGTGGACGGCAACCAAACAGCCCAATTGTTTCATCTGACCTTCAAGCTTTTCTTCAGAAGGTATTTGGATTAATGGTTCTGCATGGTCAAGACAAACTACTGAAATCAGTTCTCACTGTCGTACTTCAATGATGAAAATCACGTCATTTTGTTCTCAGCCTCATGTTGAACTTTCCGCCCTCCTCTGCATGGGAAGTTGTTGTAGGATTGGTCAGGCTTCATTGGGTGTGTTTATTTGTACAGGAAACAGCCCAAACTGCTCAACTTCCAAAAGCCGGTTCTCAGGCCAGATGGAAACATGGAAATCAGAAACCTGTCCAGGATGTAGGCCCGTGTTGACCAATGGACTCCTGGAGAGCGGCACAAGCCCCGCCCTCTCAGACCTTAATAAAGACCCAAAAGAAGTGAAACTATGAGATGGAGTCGATTATGACCAGTAAGACGAAGTTAATGGACTTCAAAAGCATCTTATATCCTGTAGATTATTGGTTACTAATGTGCTATGGTTAGATGGTATGTTAAAATTACCATTGGCAGCTATCATGCTAGCAACAACCAACATATGATACCATTTAAGCTAATGTAATTTTAACTAATTTGAGCTTTTACATAGTTGTTATATCATACTGCATGTATGATGTTCTTTCAAGTCACCATGCTAGTGCTAGCCTAGCTTCAGGTTTTTACCCAGTTTTAGCTATTACATGGATTTTTTTTGCTCTGTAGGTCAACATGCTAATGCTAGCCTTGGTACTAGCATCACTTTTTGAGCTTGCTTTGTCTTTTTAGCTAATTTTAGTTTTTATATGGCTTTTTTTACTCTGCATGGATTGTGTTACTGTAGGTCAACTTACAAGTGCTATCCTAGATGTGATCATTAGTATTTTAGTTAGTTTTAGCCTATTAGCTGCTAATTTTACCTTATAAACTGTTGTCCACTGTCCTGCACCTTTTTCTATTACTGTTTGGTGGGATTTTTGCATTTTCACCAAAAACATTCACCAATCATACTGCATTTTCACAGGAAATGCACAATTTCTAGTTACTTTTTGACTTTCAAATGTCATTTCATTGATTATTAGAAATGTATTGATAGGTATGACACAAAACCAGGCATGGTAATCAAATTTAAACCCACAGACAGGAACCCAGACAGCAGACACACACACGCAAAACTAAACTGAGGGCAAATAAATAACATTTACACAAAATATGAAGAAGGTACAAAAAATTAATAATGCCATTTAAAACAACCATGATAATAAAATATATCGTCCACAAATGCATGAAAAAAAAATAAAATAAAATTTATTAAAACAGTTTAAAAAGGATTTGCAGATTTAGACTTAAAAACAATAGCAGTAAATTTCTCCTAAACAGTTAAGAAGGGGTTTCAAATGTTATAAAATCTATTTTGTTTTATTTTCGGACATTAAGTGTTACCTTTTATATGTCCACACACAACATAAAGTCCCTTAATAACATAGCTCTCCTAGAAATTAATTATGAAAATGAAAGCTTTAATTATTTTTTTAAAAATCTTTGCAATTGCTTGTTACATAAACCTTCAACATGAAAAGATTACTGATTTAAAATTTTTAAAAAAGCACACTAATCACTGACATTAATATTCCTGATGAATTTGTGCGGTTTCTGATAGCCATGTTGGTGAATCAAAAAGCTTACACTGCATGTACTCCAGTTTCATTTGGCCAAATGAACAAAAGAAATAGACAGATACTAATCATTTTTTGACTTGTCTCTTCATTCCTGCTTTATGTCAGAAGTCTGGCCCAGAATTTCTCTGACAGTTCAATGTCAACATACATTGGCCGAGGGCAAAGACAGACAGAAAAACATGAAGCAAAAACAGCAGAAAACCCAAGAACACGTATGACATAAGGAAGAGGGAAATGGACTAAGGATAAAAGCGAAAAGCACAGAGGGTCAGAGAGAGGAGAGGACAAATGGGAAAGCCAGAAGGAAGAGAGTCGGGTGAGTGAGGGGGGATCAACTGGAATAAAAAAAGAAGAAGAAGAAGGCAAGGATTTGCAGATGCATTCCAGCGTGGAAGAAAAGTACATAATCATGCAGGACGGGAATCCATCCCTTAGCTGCCTAATAAGGCCCCCTGTTAAAAGACATGTCACTCTGAAGAGAGGGAGGCATAAGGATGACTGGCACTCTAAATAATACAGCAGCAGCCACAGAGGGCTGCTGTTAGAGGGGAGAAAATAAGGACATGTAGGAGCCGACTGAGGGAGGTAAATGAGGTTCAAGCTTTTACTTCGCTGAGATAATTCACTGGTTTATATGCCTCAATAAGAACATGCTCCTCTGCTGATTAAAACATAAAGGCCTCTGAATGAAGACACTTTCAAACAGTGGGAAGCCTTAGAAGAATGATGTGATGAGGTCAGAACCATCAGAGGTCAACAGCTGCCTTTGTCTCTGTAGCAGGGCCGGCCCAAGGCACAAGCAAACTAAGCAGCCGCTTAGGGCCCCAGAGCCATTATAATATCAAAAACACACAATTTGACTATGAACTGACTTGTTTTTACAATAATACATATTTGATAATGTATGTAGAAATTATTTTATTGATAAAAAGAAAAAAGAAATTGCTCTTGGGGCCCCTTGTGGCCGTGGTAGGTACCGCACGCTTCGCCGGTAACATGAGCTGCCACGTCATGTGCAGAACATCCAAACGTCCAAAGCTCCGGTCAGAAGTTAAGTAAGCAGAACAATGTCTCATGTTATGGGGTTATCCCCTCATCAAAAACATGCATTGATTGTTGCTTTGATCCTTGTATGCATGTTTGAGAAATCCTTTAAGGTCCCGTGGCAACCATTCAGCTGTGCACCCCTTCCCTGCAACTCCCTCACTCAGCTCCTTCAGACTAGCCAGTAGCAATTAGCAAACACCTGGTGGAGCTGCACATCTGCTGAGCTCATTATAGGAGTCACTTCTCTGGTAAAAATGTTGCTAAAGGGTTAACAGAGGAGCCATGTTGAGATGACTTCCTGAAGGCGGAGTTTCAGAAAGAGCAGGAGTTTTTAAAGAGAGAGACGCACAATTTCAAGATGCCATATCAGGTCATATTTGATATATATTGCATTTTATAACAAGTGAAGTTAGCATAGTAACTTGATTGTGCTATAAAATGGAACTATGTGCCTGGAAAACATATAATACTTCCCCTTTAAAGATCTGTTGTCGTATCAACCGCTCAGGTCTTCTGGTTCTGACTGACGCTGGTTCCTTTGCTCCCCAACACCACAACAACCATTGAAATTGTTAATGTAGATCATAACTTAACTATATATAAAGCTTTTTGAAAATGTTCACCTCATTTTGTGACATTTGGCTTGATGGCCAGAATTCTCCATGAATGTGTGTGTTCATGTTTGTGCATGAGTACTTGAGCACTTTCTATGAACTGAGACAAACTAGATTACACTGTCAGCATCCATAAAAAAAAACAAACATAAAAAGTCTTACTCCCCGCTTATATGTCACGACATTTGTCCACAAGGTTCAGAAGTATGACTGAAATGTGTGTGTGCATGTGTGAGTGTGTGTTCCTCCTGACAGCACTGAATGCCACTAATAGCCCATGGCCTGCTTTCTGCTCACTGACATTTGACAAAGCTAAAGTTGGGGTGGGGGTAGAAGAGGATGATTGACAGAAGAAGAAGAGGAAGATAGAAGCGGCTGACAGTTTTCTTCCAAAGGAAAACAACATACATCAGTGAAAGCGGGGAAAGTGAAGGATGGTCTGTCATCATACACACTCCTGAATTATGCATCAGCCACATTAGCAGAGATGATGAACTACATGCATTTTTCTTCCTCAAATTTACTGTGTCATTAACTTCCACTGCAATAATCAGGCTTGTTTTCAGAATCAGAAAGCAAGACCAATTTGGATAAATATGAGCCGGGCCAAAGAGTAGAACACCACGAGTCAGAGCAGACATTTTGTTTCTGGCTTCTTGTAGGTCTGATTGTAGGTTTTTAAAATGACATCAGCTGAATCAGTAAGTCAGAGAGGGATTGTAAAGTACATCACAATTAATGGTATTTGTTTTTACAGACAAATGTTCAAGCTGGAACCTTTGTGTTTGCATGTTTCTGGTACACCCATAAATATGATGCACAAGTGACTTTCACCGAATAATTTAGCAGCAAAAAATGTTTTTAAAATGAAAATGTTGTATATTTTGTTGATATATAATTTATAATTTTAGACTAGGAATTATAGACCCTGCAACTAATTTGATTTAAAAAAATTATTACATTGATGTTTCTTATTACGTTATTTTCAATCAATAATTTTATTAAGTAAATTAATTTTAATTAGGCTTCTAAAGGAACATCTAGTTCTTTGGCATTACTTTGCCTACACAAAATGGGACATGCTCATCTAAGGTAAAAAAATAAAATTAAAGAAATTTTATAT